>CABFOW010003589.1:0-11987 GCA_902141385.1 Timema californicum
GAGGCCTCACCATATTTAGTAAATCGGTGAAAACCTGGGGTGTCATACGCAAGAAATTCCGGAGATCTTCAGCATCCAATACGTCCATATGTTCTGCGTGACTCAATACAGGTCTTTGGCAGTATACCTGCTTCATCCACATCTTCTTTTTCTTCCTTTCTTTCTCGCACACGGCCAATGCAGTTAATGCAACACCAACATCTACCTGCTTTGATAAATACGGAGCCATTTTGAAACTTTAAGAACAACGAACTGAGCAGTAGATCGGACGCAAAAGATCGGGTCGTGAAAATATAACGTTCTGCCGAGGAGAGGGGAGAACAGTGACAGGGAGATCGGGACCAGGAACGGGAACGGGGGGTCGGGGGCGCGTCGGGAAATCCCCGCTTAAGAGATTTGTTAAGCAATAGATTAGGCGTTTTTATTTTAGATATTATTTTAAAGTAACTCCCTTATGACTTGTTATCCTAATTTTTGATTCATTCAAAGCGGGTAGCAATTTATATTTTCACCTTAAAGGTGCCATTTTGTTGTGTATATTGTTATTTCCCTTATGAATTGTATACTCGGGAATTTTGAAAATAGTTTTGAAGAAGTTCTTTTATATTATATTTTATTATTTTACTGTGTCTCTTAGCAGCCATTTGAAATAGCGCAACTTAATCTATACTAATTTAATGTCAAAGGATGAAGTTATATTTTTAGAAAATGCACCAGCATTGGCCTGGAAATGATAGTAAGAAAAGAAGATTTGAATTATTACTAGTCTTTGATCTGTATTACACCTTCACTCAGTCAAAAACACATCTGTTTATTCATCGAAATGATTCGTGTTCGATACTTGACTAGGCCAAAAATGTATAGCTGTTAAATGGGCTGCAATTTTTTTTTCTTTCATTAAATTCTAGTCTATGATGTCTAATTGCAATGTTTGTTCTAGAATAATTTTATTTAAGACACAACTGGCTGGTTCACTGTCTTTATAACTATTGCTGTGCAAGAAGGTATTTTTCACTTTGAGTCGAGTTTAAATGAAAACAGTTTTTTTGAAGATAATTATTTGGGCAAGTTGAAATTTTTGGGATAGAACCATGCATAACCTATAAATAAGTACAAACATATTTTTCTCAGTGTTACATTTTTTTTGTGAAAAAAATGTATAACCACACAAATTATTTTTTTTAAATAAATATATAACTGTACACCTTTTTTAACCAGGCAAAAAGAAATATTGAATCACTCTGTTAGCTATTATATCTTAAAATCGAATAAAATTAATTAAAATAGGAATTTTAGAGAAAATGGCCAAACATTTTGAGTACATTTTTATTTTATTTTTCAAAATCGTCTCGTTTGAGAAGCTACTTAAAACCCAACACGAATATCCGAGGACTCGTACACCCCTAACTGTAACTTACAATCATAAATGGCTGAATACATTATGTCGATAGCAAAAACATATACTTGGCACAACCTCTAGAAAGCAACATTCTTTTAGAAGAATATTACAATTATTTCTTCTTAAAAAAAAATTCAACTTCTTTCAAACATTTGGCGGCACTCTTCAAAAGAAGTCAACGAATAAATAACAATTTAAGATGAGATATCAAGTCTTAACGATAATTGCGATCATTTTAATATATACATATTGCTTGCTATCCTTGAAAAGTATCACACCCAACATAGCATCGACAAAAAAAACAACCACTTGTCCTATTTAGAATACTAAAGTAGATTGTTAGGGAAACTTGTCTCCTTACATTAAATCACTCCCATCGGGATTATTGCAAGTAATAATAAATATGGATAAATAAACTGCAAAATATCTTACACATTCTCATATATATGTATTTGTGTTTGTCGCCTTAGGTTCATCGCAATATTTTATTTCATTCATTAGAGGCATTTAACGTGCACTTAGTGAATCGATCGATTAGATCAGCAAACGAGAATTTCTATGAGTGAAAGTGAAAGGGTCTACTAATTTTGGCAAGGAAGGTACTTTCACACACCTTCCAGAGTTCTTTTGCGTGTCACAATCCACATGGGGCCGACAGTTTACTTCCCCTCCGAAGGAAGTTGCGCTACGAATTTTTACCACTAAAAAAACCCGTTGACCCCAGCCGGGTTTGAACCCACAAACATCGGATCCTGAGGGGGACACTTTACACCAGTCCAATTTTAATAGGATAAACCTTTAAAAAAAATACAAACATGCTTTTTCACTGTCAACATTGATACCATTTTATTATTTAATCAGTCTTAGATTTTGAAGGTATGGATAAAATCTTGCAAAAGTTACAGATGTAAATTACATGACTTGGCGTATGAATATGTAAAAGTATATCTAACCTTTCTAGCTTTTGGATGAGGCCGTTCCTATAAAAATTGGAGTGTAGAGTGACTTAATTGTTTAAAAAGTTTCTTCAATCGGTGGCATACATATCGCCAACAAGTGTGTCAGTAAAAACCTTTTTTGAAATTAACGACACATAAAAATTAAATTGGTTACATAAGATGCACAGGAATAAAAGACGCTGTTAAAAGAAGAAACTTATGTTGTGTGTTTACGTCTACCTTAACGTGTGGGTCATTCGTACCAAAGAAAATTTGCCCTTACATATTCTCCAATTATTATATTTTAATTTAATATTTTAATACCTGCTTCTGTGGATGGATGGTATAAAGTGCAACTCTCGTGTTTGACTAGACTGTAGATGACGGGGAGGTCAAGGTTCGAATCTCGGTCAGGTATAATAAGGGTGGTTTCTACAAAAATAGTTTTCCACGCAAATGTGGGTGCACTTCCTCTAAATAAAATCTTCCTAGCACATAACACCATTTTCGTGATTAGTAAATAAGCATGTAGCCCGTACGGATAGTAAGACGTGATGCTAAAAAATGCATATATATATATATATATATATTTATGTGTGTATGTGTGTATTTTATTTGTTGATTAAGAACAATGATTGTATGTATTTCATTGTGAGGCTAGCCATCCCGAAACCTCTTCAAAGGATTGTTTATTATTGTTGTATGTATAGTAATAAAAAAAGGGGGTGGGGTTAGCCTTTTCCCAGATACGTCATCACTCTTAAGGGGGCCGTTTCGGTAGGTGAGAAATTGCAGCGCAAGAAGTTTCGTAATTTTCTTTCCCCCCGTCTTATTGATATGACAAAGGGTGGTTGTAGCCTGAGGGCTAGAGGGAGTACAAGCTTGGACAGAATAGAGAGGTAGTTCCATAAAAAAAATGACACAGACAATTGAGTGGCCTGACAGCGATTGATATTTTCTCGCCGACTGAGGCGGCCGCCTTAATACGAACTAGTGAAATTCTTGAACTTAATGGAAGACAGGATCTAACATAGGTTTGTATTCTTCCCTCCCGCGAGTATTTATGGCGGGGTGGTAGAAGATTTGATAGGCTGATTGTGCTAGAGTGGTTTATATACTTCGCACACGTCCGTCTGTCCGCCCGGTCGACCCTCCCACTTGGCAACAGATCCAGGAGAAACCTATCCGGACGAGTTGTTAAGGGGAAGGCTCCTGTTTATATTATTTACTTGTGTAACTACTATTAGCAGTGTATCCTAACCTAACGATGTTGCCTATTCGTGACGTAACGGCAAGTTCTAATGAGATTCTTACGAACTTGAATATTTTATGCCTCCGCATCAGGGTGGACACGTGGATTAAAGGTCAGACTCGTCTGGTCCGGTTTGCCGGTGACCCAGAGGTCAAAGTTTACATTCTCGATGTGTGTGCTGAGAATTAGTTTTCCTAATTGGTTACTCACTCTCCCTCTGCACAAATGCGGGTACATTTCCTATCTATTCTCTATTATTGAATCCTAACCCCATCGCCGTGGTTTAAATGCGTATAGGCCGGCCGGGCAGTAAGGCGCGGTGGAGACAAAATAATCATATCTAGATATTCAACTTTTACTCGGAGGGTTTTTAAGTATAAAAAAACTATAAAAAATATGAAACAAAGAAAATATTAGTCTATTAAAAAAAATTGAGTCATTATTTTGTTGACGCGAACAATGGGAAAATAAGTTTTGCGTGTATGTAGAATCAGAAGAGGGATTTTTTTAGTGGTTATAGTGAGGGGAGTTAGCGCTCCAACCATAGTATTTTGGGGGTGGGGATTCTCAGATCCCTACTTGAGAGGCGACCCACATAACATATGTTCACTCTAAATCCATAAAGCAGGAAACACTGATAACCTAGAACAGAAAACATAGTGTATAGTATCAAACTATAACTTTCTAACAATTATATCATTACATGACTTACAAACTAACTTAGCTTGAGACTTCATACCCATACTACACACACAGCCTTGGCGATTAGAAGTTTACCAATCTTATGAATACAGGACGAACGCTCATAAAAATACAGCCCAATATTCATAAAAAAGAATCTTATCCAACAGCTAGAAAATTTACTAGATTTACTTTCATGTATTCATACGTTAAGTCATGTTGATATTTAGCTGTCACTTTTGACAGAGTATTAGTACTAATAATATGGTAACCCTTCAACGCATTATATAAATGTTTTCTTATACTACAATCCTGCTATATTTAATATATTTTTAACACCACCTTGGAATTGAACCAATGTTATTCTAAAAGATTTGTAATCACCAAACAACTAGGACATGTTTTAATATGTTAAGGAACCCGCTTTATTTGAAACTCCACTGTTTATTCACGTGTAGCATTTGACGCATGGATAGTCAGTCAGTTCTTTGAGTCAAGTCGTATTTCAAGCACACGTTCAAACAACCGACAAGGGAATAACAGAAAGCATACGAAGCGGTGGTACGGTACTTAGCGCCTGTTAGACCTCCGAATGCAAGCCCGCAGGATACAACTGTTCGATGTTTTGCATACGATGCTTCAGTCGAAGCCCCAAACTATTCGAAGACAATATGGATTAAAATAATTTGTTTCTTTTTTAAGTTTGACGTGATTTTCTGATATTTTGAAATGTATTCTAGTTTTATCACTATGGAGTGGAAATTTACTCTTAGCTTAGTATATTAAATAAAAAACGAGGTAACGTAAGTTTTCCAAATAAATCTGTCATTTTCTGATAATGATAAATGTTATTCTATGACAGAATTTATAAGATAATTAATACTCTATTATGGTCATATATATATATATATATATTCTTTCCAGTAATATAATTAAATAACACAAATGCGTCCGATAATATTGAGATAATCTGCGCTATTTTGTCGATATGCATTTCAAATGTAAAAGGTGATTTGTAGATTTGTTTTCTTTGAAGAGACTCGTTTGAATTTTTAGATATTTATGATAAAATATTAAATGAATATTTCATAAATGCTTATAATTGTTTTTGCGTAACCTTTGTAGTTTAACTATATTAAAGTAGTTTTTATCTGAAAATATTGATTTAATTACTAACTTATAGTTAACCTCGGTGGTCTTGGAGTAAAGCGCTCGCCTCAGGAACCAATGTTCGTGGGTTCAAACCCAATTGGGGTCGACTTTCTTCAGAAGGGAAGAAAATCCGTCGATCTCATGTTGATTGTATTATGTAAAAAAATCGGGAACGTTTTGTAAAATACCTTCCCCGGCAAAATTGGTAGGTCCTTTAGCTCTCGCTCATAGAAATTCTCGTGTGCTGATATAATCATTTGGTTCAGAAAGTAGACGTTAAACCCCTAAAATAACAAACTTAAATTCATAGAATTTTCAGCTTGTGGCTGGCATACAATTTGAAAGTTACTGTACTTGTACTAATGTGAAGTGTATTAGTAAATAAAAAAAAAGAATCTTGAAGATATCGTTTTAGCCCGGATACTAAATACACGATTACTCTCCAACAGGAAAACGTATCTAAGTGCGATATTTTGTCTTATTAATTTGACAACAACAAATTTGGGATCAGTTCAAGACGGCTTTTATTTATAGTAATTATGATTGATAGTTTATTTTTAAATTATTATTATTATTGTCATTAACACCGCGTCTTACTACACGTTAGGGTTGTACGCACTTATGCTAATGTGTAATGGTAGGGTGATTGTGAGATGAAATGGAGGACCTACAGTTTAACGTGGAATCCAGAACCACTATGGAGGCCTGGCATTCCTCACATTCACAAGTTGTGATTAATGCACGTCTTGTCAGAGATGAAGGAAGGGTTTGGCAATCAGATAAGTCTGTGCTGGGACCGAGGATTGAACCCCAGACCCCCAGCACAAAGGTCCGACACCTTACCCCTAGACCACCAGGTCACCTTTATTTTTTAAAACATATGAAACTGTTTCACTTATCTCACTTCCAATAGTTTTTATTTCTGGTTTGAGCTGAATTACCTACTTAACGGCTCGGATATTTTGAAGCTATTTAGCAAAGTGGACTGCATCTTAATTTGACGCACCTAAGCAGTTTAAGCGCTGACACACGTGGATACCAATGTACGATATAGAGGGAATAAAATTAGTTCATCCTGCGAGGCCACTTGTTTATCTACTGATAATAGTTCCCCTCTTCCTTTGACTAGTTCACACACTCAATTTAATATTTACTCCTTGAAAACATTGACTTGAGTTTTAAAATTACCTTTTTTCTTGTTTCCTATTCTAAATAGGCATATTCTTCCAAGGTCTTTTTTTAATCCAAATCCTGGCAGGAAGATTTCTAATGACCATTTTCGTGAGTAAGCCAAATAGCCTAAGTTGTAGAGAGTTTATAAAAAACACATTTACAAAAAACAACAACTTAAAGATAAAAATAATTTTATGTCACTGTAGGACTATTATGAGAATGATTTAAGAATTTATGGTTTTGGTTTCAAAGTTTTATCTTTAAATTCGTTGAGTAAAACTTAAATTTATTGTCATGAGAAATCCTATTTTAAGCGTCTGTGACGTCACGGGTAGTCAAAGTCCTTAATTTAGGTGTTATCCTGAAGTGAGTCGGGCTCTTAAGTTTAAAACTTGTAAGAGTTAGCAAATATTAATGTTATATACAATATGAAAGTGCCCAACAATAATCATAATGCCTCTTTTACTTTCTTGTGAACCCATAGAAAAAGGAAGTATCGTGATTGTAAAAAAGAGTCTCTCTGGATTTTGAAAAATATCGATGTTTCATGACCCCATGAAACAGAAAAAAAGGGGGTTTTCACGTTGCCGTCTGTCTATCTCCGACAAAAACAAAAACCATCTAACCGTTTGGGCTAAAACTTGGTATCTAGGGTTTTCATAAGGTTTTCCACCGTTGGATTTTTGGAATTAGATCTCTAACCTTAAAATTAGGGGTAAAATATTTAAGGCCTTAGAGAGGGAACTCTATATTTTTATATAATTATGTTCTCTTTTGATTGAAATTTATATTTAGGCACTGTTTAACATTACACAAAAAATGGCGAATCTCATTTTCCCGTGAAAATGACGAATAGGCTATTTTTACACAAGGGGATTTTCTCCACAATACTTTGTGATACGAAATAGCTTACTGTGGAAAAGTTGAACACATTTATTTATTATATTTTTTATAAAATTAATAGTTTTTGAGCTATAAGCAAATATTATTTAAAAAAAATTGAGGTCTGAAAAATTAATAGTTGATTGCTATGCTCTTTGGTGAACGGAGATGTTCCTCTTTTATCAATACGTTCCTGTAACAGAGTATATTATTTACAGTATTTGTTGGAATGTGATGCTCTTTTTTACATTATTTTTTGAAAAAAATGTATATTGTTTGGTTTTACGAATCTTAAGAATCTAAAGTAAATATCTCGATTTTTTTAAATGTAAAGTAGCAAGAAAGACTATTTGGTGCACTGTACCATTTTTTTGAAGTTTTTTTTTTTACCAAAACATCTATTTGAAACTATTCAAAGATTGAAAGGTCTAACTTGAGGCCACTAGCTATCTGCCAGTTTGAAGCCGCCGTAATCTTATTAAACCTTAGTTTGGTTGTTGTGTTGTTGTTTTTTTTACGGGGGCGGCTCGTGTTTAGCGCGTGTGGCACGATTCTTCTGTTGTTTAGATTGTGCCGTGTGGCGCTTAAAGCAACATTTCCCTTGTCTGGCTTCACCTTGTTGTTTGCTTCGAGCCACACCTATTATGCACTCTCCCCCTCCCCCCTTTACCATCCGCTTTATCATTCCCTATCTCCCTTTAGTCTCATCTCTGTTTTTCGTATCTTCTCTCATTGTTACTCTCTCTCTCTCTGTACAGTAGGGACCTTATAGCTTTAGTTATGTGACGTCACCAACGGATAAATATATTAATATTAATCTCCCTCCACGCAAATGGGGTTATACTTAATCTAAATTCAACCTTTCTCATCCATAACTAATTAGCGTATAGTCTGAACACGTGGTAAAACAAGGTGCTATAAAATAAAAGATTAAAGGACTAAGAAAGTTAAAAAAATGTAGTATATATTTTTTTCGTCATCGTGATAAAACGAGTTTACAGTTTTCAAATAACGATTTCCCTATGAAAATGAAACTGTATGCACATGGTCTTTCGAAATGGCTATCCGTTTGAAGATGGCATACACTTAAATATCTGTCTGAATGTTCCACGATATCTGGTTAGTGCGTTGACTATCTTTAACGAAATTTGTCAGAGATATTCTTTGAGCCTAGGACAAATTATGTATTTATATGGTTTGTCCAATCTTGCAATACGTTCAATATTGTGGCCTATTAAATGGTTTAGTGTTTAAAATCTCGTTTCAAGTGTTTATAGATTATTTATTTTAATCAATCGATCGAAAACCTAGAACATGTTATTTTCTATTTTAAAAAATATATATTGCAAGACTGACGTTTTAAACCTCGTGAACCATGGTTATTCACTATGAATCTAATGTACAGTACTATTGGATAATGTAGTCATTAGTTTTCTGTCTAAACTGATCACCAAGGAGAAATATTAGCCTCAAATCCAAGGAGAAAATATAGGAAATATTTTAACTTGAAATCCAAAGAGAAATCTTAAAACTGTAATAACGATAAGGGTATGGAGGGAGTGAAGTCGACTGTTCATATTACTACTACTGTATTTGGTAGGATAAAGGTTGCATTTAGAGTAAATGTATCTTAATTTGCGTGTGGATAAAGTTATTTGAGTTAAATTTAAGTGTAGTTAAAGTCATTTAGGAAAAACCACCCTCAGTACAATCGACAAGGATTCGAAACCGGATCTCTCTCCTTCATCGGCAGTCAAATCTATAGAAGTGACGCCCTAGACAACTGGACCACTGTTGTGGATTTAGTTTTGAAATTTTATTGAATCTCCCAAGCAGATGTCACGCATAGCCGTGAAAGCTGAAACAGTTTCAAGTTGCCCCGAGCGGACAACGCCGACGAAACTCCAATCTTGCTATTGGCTCAGAGCTCGTCACATAACCACGTGTATGCTCTGATCTTGTTTTTCAGGTAACGAATCCACAGTAAGTCGTTCGCAAGAGAACGAAAAGAGAAATATGTATATATCACGGTCCGGGGTTCAATCCTCGGTCCCGGCACAGATTTATCTGATTAACAAACCCTTCCTTCACCTCTAACAAGACGTGTATTAATCACAACTTGTGAATGTGGGAAATGCCAAGCTTCCACCATGGTTCGGATTCCACGTTAAACTGTAGGTCCTCCATTTCATCTCACAATCACCCTACCATAACACATTAGCGTAAGTGCGTATAACCCGAATGGGTAGTAAGACGCGGTGCTAATAATAATAATAATAATAATAATAATAATAATAATAATAATATATCTCACCTTAAATCCACACTCTCTAGGACTCGGGTTTAAACGTTAACTGCGCGTGCGTGAAAGGTAAGTAAGCTAGAATGTTTCGCCATCCTCTTTCTTTTATATCCACTACAGCTTTTTCTTGCGTTCCTCTTTATCCGTTCTCCCACATTCTTGCTTAGCACTACAACGTGTTCATTGTCTACTTTGTACAAGGCTGTCACAGACCTGGCACGCTTCACTAAATATACCAACAAAAGCTAATTCAACAAGCGAATGACTGCTTGCATCATTTAATTGGACTTGTCTGCGTTTATAAACATCTTCGCGTTGTTTTCCGTGTTCTGCGTCTCACAATCCACTCCTGATCATCAGCATGTTTACGCTGATAGGATAGGGACTATGAAGGCTGAATTAAGAGGAAATGTACCGGTTTTTGTGTGTAGAGAGAGGAAAACTATTTGAGGAAAATCCATCTCCGTTCAGCCTGCAGGAATTCCATGCTACAACCTCTTCGTCACCAGTAAACCAAACAATATGAGACTGATACCTTTTTCCACGTGCCCATCAGTGAGGATGTTTTCTTTTCTATCTATTAGAAGTGCTTTTTTGTATTTGTTTTGTAAATATAGGCTTGTGTTGAAGTTTTCTCTCAATTAATGGCTTAAACGATATTATATAAAGGACAAAATTAAATTAAGAAATTAAAGTTTAATTAAATGTATCAGCATTCGTCAAAATTGAGGGTATAAGGGAAAGCCAGTTTGTATGGTAGGGATTCGAACCTTGATATTCTATATCAAATCCTAGTATGGTTGTGCACTTATGGATTATGATGGCATAAATTTATTCAGTACATCATCAAGCAAATAAACGACCAACTAGTATCATTTTTTTTGCACCACCTCCTTCTGGTCTATCAGAGTATAATTACATTGTTTAAGCACGAAGAGGAAAGGAATATTTTTAGAGGGCATGCACCCGAAATTGTGTGTAGGTAGAGTGGGAATCTATTTAGGGCAAAAATTGATTGCATTAACACTCTTTACAAAGTATCTATCTTAATGGCTATAAATATGTATGTATAGGGTATCCACAGCAGTACCAGGTGGTATCTGACCGCTAGGGAAATTTACCATATATGACATATCCATTCGTCAAACCATGTGTTTATTTTGTTGTTAGCTTAAGCGGGCAGAACATTCACACACACAAAAAAAAGTGTTTAATATTTAAAAGTTTTTATATATTATGGAAACACGAACTTATGGAAATAACCATCTGGGTGTTTCTTTTTTTATTAAATGGCTCACGTAAAAAATGAATTTCAAACGAGAGCTTCTAAAATGCGGTGTGCCTTATAAAATCAAAATGACGTCATGCAGAAATCAAGACGTTTGTGTTCTTACTCCTGGTGGTCAGTTATAACAAGATACAAGTGTGAATAGACCTATTTTTTAATTTATTATTTCATGTAATATAATATATTTCTCGCCACTACCATATAACAAAATACATATAGTTTTATTAATATATTTGGTGCTGTTTATATTAAAAAGAACTGGAAACTAATCTAGAAAAGAAAAGGAACTTTTATTTTTATCTAACAGGAAACAGTATCGGAACCTTAAAATATTTGATCAGATAGCCGGAACAAAAACAGGAACTTATAAATATTTCTGTTCCGTACGTCTTTCAACACTTCCACAAATTTGCAGATATGGGGGGTGGTGTGTATGGTTGAAACTATTCAGTTTTGAGTGAAACGATTCAAAAGAATTTATTGTGCGGTTCGTGGACGGTGAAAATTCAGCCCAAGTGTCTTGAGGGAACTCTGACATCTGCATACTGGGAAAATAAGCCTCGTCGATTTAGGAATATTGTTCACCTACAATGTTAACTCGCTTCGGTGACCTTATGGTCTAACGCGCTACTCCCGCAATAGACTAGACTACCGATTACGGGTAAATAATTGAGGTTCAAATCTCGGTCGGTTGTGCTGAGGTTTTTTTCAAAATGGTTTTCCACTCTCCCTGCACGCAAATGTTGGTACATTTCCTTTAATTATAGTCTTTAAAACCCAATAAACAATTAGCGTAGTTAGTATATAAACGGGTAGTAAGACGTGATACTAGAAAAACTACAGAGTTAATAAAATTTTTAGACCTACTAAGTAGCTTTTAAATCTCTCTCTCTCTCTCTCTATATATATATATATATATA
>CABFOW010003589.1:12030-38948 GCA_902141385.1 Timema californicum
TATATATATATATATATATATAATTTTAGTAAAGGATGGAATTTACACAGGAGCTTTTGGTCATAGAATCTTCGGGACTAAATTTACGTCAACTCAACCATTTGTCTATGGAACTAGTGCAAGATGATGACAATATTTGTTTTCCATGTTGTTTCCGACTCGAGGTTTAATGTTATGGAAGTTGACTACTCTTCCTGCAGAGGGCAAACTACACGAGGAAACAAGACAGCTAAAACATTTAGCAGCTACCCCTCCTCCCCCCTGTCAGTCATCCGTGTCTGTAAGTTCCAGGCAACTTGGCGGAATGGTTGATTTCTGGAATGTATCTGTAGAGGAGAAAAACAAAGCCATCATCTGATGCTTCACGAACTTGAAACTGCGCCCGTAAGAACGGGAGATGTTCGGAATTTCTGGACCGTGTATGGTAGATCAAGGCCGCCCCAAAGGATCCAGCGAGGGCACCTTTGTTCTCACATAATAGTTACCTTGATGTTAAGTGTCTTATTTATTTCTATAAATATCATTTTTAAATTGTGTACGTGTAAAAAAAAAAGAAGTTTCTATCGCCTGTTTCACAGCTGCGGTATAACTTGCTACTGTAAAAGATAAATGTTTGGGGAAATTGGGGTCACTCGCCTTTGAATGTCCCTTCAGTCTATTATTTTGAAAAATATAATTATATACATACATATAAATATTTGACCTGTAGACATATGAACGGAGGACATGTGTTGTAGCATACCTTGATTTTCTTACGACTGGATATTTAGAGCACATTTTTAACGGCCAACATTGAAAATATTTTTCAAGTTTATTAGCCTTATTTTATAGATATTGATATTATCTATCAGCCGCTTCGGTGGCTGTATGGTCTAAAGCACTACTCTCGCAGTAAATTAGACTGCCAATGATGGGGAGATCGAGGTTCGAATCTCAGTCGGGTGTATTGAGGATGGTTTTTACAAAATGGTATTCCACTCTCCCTCCACGCAAATGTGGGTACACTCCATATAAATATAACCTTCCTAAAACCACTTCCTTTAAATAAAGCCTTCCTAAAACCACTTCTTGTAATTAAAACCTTCCTAAAACCACTTCCTATAAATATGACCTTCCTAAAACCACTTTCTATAAATACAATCTTGCTAAAATCACTTCCTATAAATATAACCTTCCTAAAACCACTTCCTATAAATATGACCTTCCTAAAACCACTTCCTATAAATATGACCTTCCTAAAACCACTTCCTATAAATATGACTTTCCTAAAGCCAATTCCTGTAAATAAAACCTTACTAAAACCACTTCCTATAAATAAAATTGTCCTAAAACAACTTTCTATGAATATGACCTTCCTAAAGCCACTTCCTGTAAATAAAACCTTCCTAAAACCACTTCCTATAGATAAAACCTTGCTAAAACCACTTCATATGAATATAACCTTCCTAAAGCCACTTACTGTAAATAAATACTAAAACCACTTCCTATAAATACAATCTTGCTAAAATCACTTCCTTTAAATATAACCTTCCTAAAACCACTTCCTATAAATATGACCTTCCTAAAACCACTTCATATAAATAAAACCTTACTAAAACCACTTCCTATAAATATGACCTTCTTAGAACCACTTCCTGTAAATAAAACCTTACTAAAACCACTTGCTATAAATACAATCTTGCTAAAATCACTTCCTATAAATATAACCTTCCTAAAACCACTTCCTATAAATATGACCTTCCTAAAACCACTTCCTATAAATATGACCTTCCTAAAACCACATCCTGTAAATAAAACCTAACTAAAACCACTTCCTATAAATATGACCTTCCTAAAACCACTTCCTATAAATAAAACCTTGCTAAAACCACTTCCTATAAATATGACCTTCCTAAAACCACTTCCTATAAATAAAACCTTGATAAAACCACTTCATATGAATATATCCTTCCTAAAACCACTAGAGTAATTAGTACATAGGCGTATAGCCATAATGGCTAGTAAGACTAGGTTCTAAAAAAAAGTACTGATGAAAAGTGACAGGATTAGAACCCAATGTCCCCCGTGACCAGAAATCCAGATCAACACGACGGTCAAACGCTATAATACTTTGCGATTTTGTTTGTGGCTTAAATGCAATTTCCACTATAGCTTTCTCATTCTATCCCAACAAAAATGCGAGTACATTTTTCTCAAACTATCCTAATTATATTTAATCATTAAATAATAACAATAAAAGCTGCTTTGATGAATAAGTAGTGTGTTAATAAAATTCAAACTTGAGCAAGCGATAGGAAATATAATTTGGAGCATTTATCAATCATTCATGGCACGAGGGAGTTAAACCGTTTCTGCCTTGAGTAGATCTCAGAGATGCATTGTGGGTCTGGGTTTGTCTGGCGACACGCAGTCGCGACCTTAAGAACTCTCTTACAGCTTCAGTTTTGATATGCCTTTTATAAAAATACTTGGCAAGTCAGGCGCAAAATTTGCCATTGAAAATAATAATGATAAACAGAACACAAAAAAAATAGATAAAAGAGAAAATCTTTCCCTTCAATCCTTAGTATCCGGAATATTCGACTGTTTCATGTGAGCGCGAAAGGGATATATGTCCATATGAATACATTAACTTGATAGCTAAATATTTACAGGATCTATTAATGTCATTTATATATAACTATATACGGTAAGTCACGTATTATACGGCTGTCAGATAGGTTATGTCAATTTTGACAGCTGATATTATCTGTAGTTTCAATACTTTTTATAACCTTATTTGGTGGTCATATGGTCTAAGGTGTCACTCTAGCAATATACTGTATTACCAACGATGGGGAGATCGGGGTTTGAATACCAGACGGGTGCAATGAGGGATGTTTTTTTTATACCTAAAGGTTTTCCCCACTCTACCCCTATGAAAATGTAGTATCACTTCCTCTCAATTCAACCTTCCTCATACCTAGTACATTAGCGTAACTAGTACCCGAACGGGTAGTAAGATTCGATGCTAAAAAACGCAAATAATTAAAAGAAAGAAAAAATATCTAGAAAACTATAAAAGAAATAGAAATTAAAATATTTTATTAAAAATACTTACACTTTATGCTTATGATTATAATCGCCGTGGTAGCTGATCTTTAGCACAGTAATAGTTACTTGTACTGAATTAAGTACAGAAATATCGCTTGTATGTAGAGGATGCTAGGTAGTAATTTTAAACTAAGGGTGTATGTAGAAAGCTAGTTTATCTAGCGGGGGTTCGATAGAAAATCTCTTATACCTTTAGCCAATAAAAGTTTGTATACATCCATGGATCCCCCTAAGGGGGCTAATCAAATTTCAAATTGGGAGGCGGGTGTTCTAGATAACCCCAACCACTCTTCCTATTTCTACAGCCTTATTTCTAACCCACCTACGCAGCTGCTGACAATCACCCAATCGGAAGGTTTTCAGACTACGAGGACTCGTGTCACTTGGATCGTATTTCCACCAAAGGCGTCGCCCTAATCACACAAAAGCGCGGATCGTGAACTCACGTTGAACCTACCGATACAAAATGGGTCCTACCTTTATTTCTGAGTTGTGAAGCCATTGAAGCATATAAAAAATACAGTTTTTTTACTCTATCTCTTTCCACCTTCTCTATCTAGTTTCTTTTTTTTTCTTTTCCGGCTCAGTGTGAAAACGAATTATACCCGAAAAGGAAACGAATTGGTACGGGTCGTGACTGACCCTGTCTTTATGGTCGGTGGAGTTGCCGTCTGGGCCATTTTGGTATGTGTGTACACATCACACATGTGTATGGCGCGCTCCTCATAGCTCAAAGTTTTCTTTTTGTACAACATATGTCATTGCTGGGGTCAACAAGCGGGTCACCTGCTTCGATGGCCGCATGGTATAAGGTGTCACTATCAGGCTGGACTATACTGCCGATGATAGGGAGGTCGGGATTTGAGTCCCGGTCATGTATACTGATGATAGTTGATCAAAAATGGTTTTATAATCTCACTCCTCACAAATGCGGGTACAATTCCTCTAAATTCAGCATTTCTCACCCTTAACTCGCTAGCGTAGTTATAACATATACGTATAACCTGAACAGGTAGTAAGGCGTGGTGTTAAAAAAACAAAAGCAAACAAAAAGACACGTGTTACACTCACTGGTCGACGCGAGGAAAAGAGCGTCAGTCATGTCCTATATTGTTTGCTGTTGACCAGGAAGTCGGAGGTTCTAATCTCGTTTGGGAGGATTGAGTAGTTTTTATTCTGTGGCTTCCAACCCCCCCTCCCCCATGAAAATGTGGGTACATTTCGTCTACATCAGGCATGTCCAACCTTTCCCCGAATGAGGGCTGAATAAGTTCTTGGAGAATTGGACTACCTAATTCCCAACTATAGTACACACACATATACATTACATACGTACACATATACATACATACACATATACATACATACACATATACATACATACACATATACATACATACACATATACATTACATACATACATACATACATACATACATACATACATACACATATACATACATACACATATACATACATACACATATACATACATACACATATACATACATACACATATACATTACATACATACATACATACACATATACATTACATATATACACATATACATTACATATATACATAAATACATACATAAATACACATATACATTACACATATACATAAATACATACATAAATACAAATATACATTACATACATACATACACATATACATTACATACATACGTACATACATATATACATAAATACATACATACACATATACATTACATACATACGTACATACATATATACATAAATACATACATACATACATACATACATACATACATACATACATAGTCATTCATTCATTCATACATATATACAATACACAACTAGTATTATACTTAAGATTCTGGAAACTACATGGAAGTTATCGAACTATTCCGTAGGCTACAAGAGACTAATTTGTTGTTTATTTATGCAATTTGATTTGGCGAGCCACAAAGAAATTACTCGGGGATCCGAAGTGGTCCGCGGGCATTGGGTTGGACATGCCTACTCTACACTGTGCTTGACTCATCCTTAACCTATTATTTTAATTACAATTACGATTAAGATTCGAATGTCGATTGACAACCTCGTCAGAAAAACAAATTCGACAAAATTATTGAGAATAAGACTAGGTAGGCTATCTTTCTTATCTTACCACGTCATCATTTGGCTTTTAAAACTATATGAAACGTTAGTTAGTTAAAATGACCGCTAAAATCACCCATAAGCAAGCATTTCAGTTATGATATATCGGCGTAAAAGTGACTTATGCGAAGTGTTGTTTAAAAACTATGAACCCCATGAGATTGGCCTCAATTTATTTAAAAAACCCAACCTCCTGAAGGCAAAAATAAAATATCTAATAGTTCATAACTAATCCATCATTAATTTTAAAAAACGTTTAAAACTTTAGCACACTAAGATAGAAAGTAAACAATTAAAAACAAAATGCTATAAAAAATGTAATTGGTATGTGTAATAGTAAATATGTAATAGCTTAGAAAATATTCAGTTGATCGTATTGAAACATTTACACGTTCATCTGTAGTTAGTTCATAAATGAAAAAAAAAATATCAATCAATTGAAGTTAATAGGCTTGGAAAATTTTTTACATTTAATTTAATCAGTTAGAACAACTTTCATGAATATACAAAGATTTAAAAAAAATACTTTCTATATCGAAACAGAATTAGAATAAGTTTTTTTTAAAAGAGATTTTATTTTCGAAAATGTTACAATATATGATTCCCCCTAAGGCGCGGTGAATAAATATTATAAAAACATGAGACAGGAAGTCTAGACATTCTGAATTATGTATTACCTGTGTGTGACTACAGGTCCAAATGCTAATATAGCCTACAAAATTGCGTTTCATGGCTATAAATGACATTAATAGTAAAGTAAGGCAATGCCAGAATTCCAAACAATCATCTGAGATGCTAAGAGGTACAATATAGCCATGTCAAATTTGATAAACAAAAATCGAACACCCAAATTGTTTTAAGTCTCACATAACACCGAGCCAGCATCTATTCAAGTTATAAACAATGTTGCCAGGATGTGGTAGTTTTTAATAACGTGATAATAATAATAATAATAATAATAATATTTAGCACCGCGTCTTACTACCCGTTTGGGTTATACGCTTTAAGTACTAATTACTCTAATGGATTAGGAATTTGAAGGGTTGAATTTGAGGAAGTGAACCCGCATTTGCGTGGAGGGAGAGTGGAAAACCATTTAGGAAAAACCACCCCCAGTTCACCCGACCGAGATTCGAACCTCGATCTCCCCGTCCTCGGCAGTCGAGCTCAACACGACTAGCGCGTTAGTCAACTACGCCACCGAGGCGGGTTTAATAACGTGTTGTCTGGTACATCTACTGGTCTTGTGTGTTGCTGAAAACTGGTCCATATACTAGTCATGTGTGTTGCCAGAAACTGGTACATCTACTAGTCCTGTGTGTTGCCAGAAACTGGTACATCTACTAGTCCTGTGTGTTGCCAGAAACTGGTACATCTACTAGTCCTGTGTCTTGCCAGAAACTGGTACATCTACTAATCCTGTGTCTTGCCAGAATATGGTACATCTACTAGTCCTGTGTGTTGCCAGAAACTGGCGCATCTACTAGTCCTGTGTGTTGCCAGAGACTGGTACATCCACTGGTCCTATGTCTTTCCAGAAACTGGTGCATCTACTAGTCCTATGTCTTGCCAGAAACTGGTACATATACTAGTCCTGTGTCTTGCCAGAAACTGGTACATATACTAGTCCTGTGTGTTGTCAGAAACTGGTACATCAACTAGTGCTATGTCTTGCCAGAAACTGGTGCATCTACTAGTCCTATGTCTTGCCAGAAACTGGTACATCTACTAGTCCTATGTCTTGCCAGAAACCGGTACATCTACTAGTCCTATGTCTTGCCAAAAACTGGTACATATACTAGTCCTGTGTGTTGCCAGAATATGGTACATCTACTAGTCCTGTGTCTTGCCAGAAACTGGTACATCTACTAGTCCTATGTCTTGCCAGAAACTGGTGCATCTACTAGTCCTGTGTGTTGCCAGAAACTGGTGCATCTACTAGTCCTGTGTGTTGCCAGAAACTGGTACATACTACTAGTCCTGTGTGTTACCAGAGACTGGTACATCCACTGGTCCTGTGTGTTACTAGAGACTGGTACATATACTAGTCCTGTGTGTTACTAGAGACTGGTACATATACTAGTCCTGTGTGTTACCAGAGACTGGTACATCCACTGGTCCTGTGTGTTACTAGAGACTGGTACATCTACTAGTCCTGTGTGTTACTAGAGACTGGTACATATACTAGTCCTGTGTGTTGCCAAAGTCTGGCAGATATACTCGTACTGTATAGTGACAGAAACTAGCATGTCCATTATCCCTGTGTCTTACCAAATACTGGCACGACTAATCGATCCTGTTGTTAACTAACTTGTCTACTGGTCTTGTATGTTGCCAGAAACCGGAGGCTTGTGGTTTGTTGCCAGCACTGTCGATTACACTCCCTGTTGACCGTCCAGCTTGCTATGTGAGCAACAGTGAATCATGTGGAGCTGACCTCGGCCTGCCTCTTCGAGGAATCCGACGACCGAGAGGCTCCTGAAGGTTGCTCATTCTCCATCAACATTTGGCCAAACCTTCGTACCTCATGACACCAGCATGGTCAGGGCCATAGGAGGAACATTCTACCCGTGAGAAGATTCTAATATTATTTTCATGCAGATGAATGCTGGTCCATGAGAGAAGCATTCCTCTCCGTTAGGAGATTACAATATTATTCTCAGATGAATGCTGGAGCATGAGAGAAGTATTCCTCTACGTTAGGAGATTGCAATATTATTCTCAGATGAATGCTGGAGCATGAAAAAAATATTCATTCCCATTGAGCTGGGAATGAATGGAACATTATTACGACTATTATTCTTAGCACCGCGTCCTACTACCCATTCGGGTTATACGCACTTACGTTAATGTGTAATGATAGGGTGATTGTGAGATGAAATGGAGGACCTACAGTTTAACGTGGGATCCGAACCACGGTGGAGGGCCTGGCATTCCACAAATTCACAAGTTGTGATTGGTACACGTCTTGTCAGAGGTGAAGGAAGGGTTTGGTAATCAGATAAATATTGTTTCGGGAGCGAAAATTGAACCCCGGACTTCCAGCACAGGAGCCTGACACCTTACCCCTAGATTACCAGGTCACCATATGAAGGGAACAAGATAAAACTGCAAATTTTTTGCAGTTTTTTTTATAGCAACACATTTTTGTGGCCAAACTAAATAAAACATGTCTCCAGAAAAAACATAAAGTTTAATTATCTTCACATGGTGATATCAACAGTTCTTGATGATGATGATGATGATTATTATTATTATTATTATTATTATATCAAGGTTGTCCTGGAGTTTGATGAAAACTTTTATTTTGTTTAATAAGTTTCTCATATAATGCTACCATGTCAATGACAAATATTCAACAACTGTTAATATCACTATGTGAAGAAAATTGAAAAATATAAATTTCCACTAGAGAATTATTTGATATATTTGGCCATACAAATGTTTAACTGTAATAACAATTATTATTTCTCGCGTCCCCAAAACTCACACCAAATGTTAGTATATTGGAGTAAAGTTCCCCCCTTTAAAGGCATTTCAATATTAAATTCAGATGAATGCTGATGCCTTTCTTGAATAAATCCTCCTCCTCGTACGGTATTTAGTGAAAGCTCGACCAAATGTTTACAAAAAATAATCGATGGACTAGTATGATGTGAGCGAGCAAATATATTTGTGTATCGATTGTTCTAATTTGAGATATTAATCGGGTACTTCACAAACACACAGACTAGCTCAGGAGACGAATTACAAACTCACTTAACCTAGGACAGGATAATTAATGCTCTAATTGGTCAAGTTGATTATCAGAATAAATGTTGTTATAGTAATAGTAAATAGTAATAACAAATTCTTCATTGAACTTCTGATTGGACAGAAATTTATAGAAGTCTTGGGGATCCGGGTTCAATCCCTTGATCAGACTAAACTAATCGAGTACGTTTTAATTTTCACAGGAAGAATCTTATCTGACAGAAAGACTACTAGATCTACAGCCGTGCATTTATGAGTCAAGTCATACAATATTAGTTACAGCTGTCTTTTTTTACTTTCTTATCTCAAGAGAAAGTATGGTAATCGTGAAAAAAGCTCTATCTCGAAATTATGATGAGTATTTACGTTTTATGTGGACAATAAAAAAAATTATTGGATTTTACAATTAGGTCTTACCTCTGTTTCTCTGTCTGTCTGTCTGTCTGTCTGCTTGTCCCCGGCCACAGATATAAAATGGTTTGATGAACTTGATTCAAACTTGATATTCAGAGTATTTTATTTCGACCCTAGCTCTCAAATTAAGGTTAGTTAGCTATAAAGTGATTTTCTTAGAATTCAAAATTTTTTGAAAATTGCTCAGACGATTTTTTTAAATCAAATAGCCGAAGCTATTATTTGTGCTTTAGAGAGGAATTCTCCAACTAGATATCATATTCTGAAAATTTAAAAATGACACCTGGACACGGGAAATTGCAAATAATAGCTTCGGCTATTTGTTCCTTAATATGCAATCCTGTGTAATTATAATAATAGTTGTAAAAGTGGCAGTAAAACGCCAACTACCGAGTCGAAGATGGCTTCGTTATCTGATAGCTCGTGAATTAAGCCAACGATTTCCACACGTCCATCATAGACTCTGCCTTAAATTATGAGTGGAGAATAAGCCTGGGCACGGGACGACTCCTGGATATCTAAGTGGCAGAGCATTGGCGTACTAAGCCGAAGGTCCCGAGTTCGGTTCCCGTGTCAAGTTGTAATTTTTCAATTTTCAGAATCTATCGATTTTGTTTAAAATGGATATCTAGGGAGTGGTTTATCTCTCAAATAACACTGTATCCTTGGTTTTTGAGTAAAATCTCGTTAAAGGGTAATTTTCATTGAATTAATTTTTGAAAGTTCGAAATACTTTGAAAATGGCTTTGACCATTTTGTAAAAACAATGTTCAGGGAACTATTTTACACGATCAATAATAATAATAATAATAATAATAATAATCTATAGCTTTAATTTTCTAAATAAAATCAATAAAGGATAGTTTACTTGAGACAAATGATAGAAAGTTATATTTTTTTTTAAATGTGCCTTGAAGTTTGAGTTAAATATTAGTATATGGAAAAAGTTTTTCATGATAAATAAGAATAAGTTTATTTGAATAATTCAGTTTAAGCTTATATATAATTTTTTTTGTGTGATTAAAATAGGTTTTTTGTTTTTAGGAAGATAGCTTTCTTGAAGACCTATTTTTGAAAATTTTCTTCCAAACTATAATACATAATATAAAAACGTTTGTGCGATTGTGTCGTACAATTTATTTTTTATATGTTTAACATACCTATAAATAACACTAATCATATTGTAAATACCATATTCAGTGGCCACATAGTCTGATTCGCTACCCTCTCAGTAGACTAGACTGCCGATGATCGGGAGATCGAAGTTCGAATCTCTGTCGGGTGTACTGAGCGTGGTTTTTCCCTAATGATTTTCTACTCTCCCTCTACTCAAATGCAGAGACGCTTCCTCTAAATTCATCATTCCTCCTCCCTAACTCACTAGCGTAATTAGTACATATGCCGTACGTATAACCTGAACAGGTAGTAAGACGCGGCGTAAAAAAATAGATACAAATACAAAATCTTAGTAGCAGGGTCGTGTCGTGGAGTGCTGTCAGGGCAAGCAGAGTTAGTTCAAATGGTGAAAGTTCTCATCGCTCATTAGAACTCATTCATTGTCCAGGTGTCAAAGTAAATGATATTCTCGTGTTAGGAGTGTAGAGAAAACCTAAAATTAGTCAAATGGGGCCAAGTGGGGGAGAGCAAATCATGGATACAGTTTCTTTTTAGCACCATGCCTTACTACCTGTTTGTGTTATACGCCTATGTACTAATTACACTAATGGTTTCAGGGATGAGGAAGGTTATATTTACAGAAAGTGTACCCGCATTTGTGTGAAGAAAGAGTGGAAAAACATGTTGCAAAAACCACCCTCAGTACACCCAACCAAGATCCGAACCTTGATCTCATCATCGTCAGCAGTCTAGTTTACCGCGAGAGAAGCGCCTTAGACCATGCGGTCACCAAAGCTGTTGATACAATAGAAAATAGACCGCTCCTATTAGTCTGTTTGTCAGATCAGCCGTCGCAAGTGTTTGTGGACTACCGTGGACTGTCGTGAGCGACTTAGGCCACCCTTGCCCGTACTCTCCGGTCCCACCTCTCCCGATGGAAGGACCACTGACCTATCTCATGGACCACACTTTAATTGAAGCGAGTTGACGTCACCCTGGTATTAACAGTGATTAGATCCATATGGCGTGCAAAAGCCGGTCAGTTCTTACAAGATCACCACCGAAAATATTCCGTGACGTCACCAATAATCGATCTCTCGACGTGACTTTTTTTTTTAGAGCGTTAAACTAAGCCCTTTACTTTTTTTTTCTTCTTCTAACCTCTTCGTTTGACGGGATACATCTTGTTCAAAATGTCTCCTGTCAAACAAAAGCAGAGGTCAAGATCAAAATCTCTCCTCTTGCCAAGGGGAACGAACATCTGGTAGACTGACCAATTGAAGTCTGAGGAAGCCGACGTATGACTCATGTGAGAGTTGGTATGGAGTTAAGGGGGGAGTCCGACATTTCAGCTTAGTCAGTAACGTGTCTGTCTACTGAGCTAAGGAACCCCGGGTTCTATTCCTGGCATGGACAAAATATTTATTATTGAATAAATGTGGGTTTCCCTTTCCACAGTGATGAATTAACGGCCGGGGGGCTGGATGTTGTTCCTATTCTAAATTAAGTTTATAAGTCGTGTGTTGATATAATCAGCTTGTCCAGAAGGTTCACGTTAAATACCTCAACTAGATAAAAGTTAAGGGGACCGCCTAGGTAACTGAGAAAAATTGCCGCACAGACTTTCATCTCTAACGCAGTATTTAATTCTATTAGATGTTATTTCAAACTATTGTTCGCGGCAAAATAAAGCCGAATCCAACAGGGCTCTTTTTCTTTACAGCGCGTTATTTTGAGTTTTAATACTAGAAGAAAGTTTGGGATAATGTGACATTAGCTCATTTCAACGACTTTTTAAAAATATTTTTGAAGCTATGAGACTAGGTTTGATGAAAAAAAAGCTCTAGATTTAGCTTTCCTATAACAAATATAGTAATTCTTTGATCGGCTAACAACAGAACATTTTAATATATTTGAGAACTAGCAGCGAGCTTTCCTCTTTTCATTGAGATAAATTTCTTGGTTATTAGTTTTATTTCCCGTATTTTTTATTGACATGAAAAAGGGTGGTAGTATGTGAAGGGCGAAAGGAAGTATTAGATGAGACAAAATAGAGAGGTAGTTCCAGAAAATGACACCTATCATTGTATTTTAAGAAGTGTGGCCTGACAGTGATTGATACTTTCTTGTTGACCGAGGCGGCCACCTTAAGCTTAACACAATAGAACAGGGGTTCTTAATCAGGGGTGTATATATATTTCTTGGAGGTATGATACCCAAATAATAGGCGTATGAGATTCAAACTCTGAATAATTTTAAAAAAATGGTTGGATTAGAATAAAATATCACTGCCATCAATACGAATTGTGTGTTTGTGAGTTGAAGTTTTTTTTATAAATAAATATAATAAACTCCTTATGATTGTCTTTAATCTGTTCTGTTTTTAGTTATCCATATGTAAAGTAAAACTAAGCTATTGACATACTTTAAAGTCATACAGTTACATACCTAATAGGACTGGTAGTGATGTTGATGATTATTATTATTATTTAGACAGTCTAATGAAAAAGGGTATTGGGATTGGGAAATCCATTGGAGGGTCTATAATCATCGAGAGGTCAAGAAACCCTGTAATAGAGCAAACGCTATTAATCTGTAATTAGTTCACTAGATGACCACCAGGAGCAGGCTAGATTGTTTATTGTGTGCACTACACGACCGGACTACCCACATACCTGCACTAAAGAGGTAGGGCTGAGAAAGATACACATTTAAAGGAAATGTATTTACATTTGTGTGGATGAATAAGAGTGTAAAACAATTTAGGTAATATTTTAGAAAATCTTTTTTGAATTTTGGCTTAGGAGAATGTAAATTATAATAATTTGTAAATAAATTTAGAAAGGAATATTAAAAAAAAAAAGTTACGTTGCGTCAAACAGTCAATGATATAAAATGTGTTTTTGGAATGTTAAGGTCATTCGACTATAAATAATTTATCGCTTAAGTTTAAGAATTGTATTCATTGTAAGATTTAAATAATGAGTTTCAATCATTACAGTTCACGAGAAAAAAAAGTGGTTAAATTTGCTATTATATGCTTTACCTGTAGGTCTACCTATGTTAAGGTAAAATAATTAATGTGTGGGGATGAAATTTATTATAACCAGACATGCATATGAGGTGTACACAATGACATATTTATAATATATTAAAGACAAATAATTTTTACTGTTTAAGAAATTTAAATTGGTAAAATCACATAATATTTGATTCTAATAAATACTGTTCTTTTTATACTCCGATAACTTGATTTTATCTTATTTTGTAGTACACACTGCCGTTATATATAATTAATTTTTTTAGCCTAATTCAATTCGTTAATTTTATTAATGTCTTCGAATTGAACATTGCATATATTTGAAATATCTATTAAATGAAATGTCTTGTTTTTATTGTAATGAGAGTAGAGGCAGCACCGACTAACAGAACATAATATGCCAGGCCAAGGAAGATGTTCAGATAATCCCAACTATTACACACTCAGGTAAAGCGGATCCCGGTTTCATTACCTGGTTGATGTTGCTGGAATAGGCTGGAACATCGGCTACGTGATATCTTTTCCAAGATAACCCTCTACCCACCACAGGCACGGCCAAGGGAAGGGGGGTTCAGGGTTAACCCCCCCCCCCCAGACCTCGCCACCCACCTTCCTCTTTCTCGTCCCTTAAAGCTGTTGAGATTGTACATGAGGAACTTTACAAATGAAGACCGACTTAATGAGCTTCATGTACATACATCCAGAGGTGTCAGTTACGGACCCATGTGGGAAAATGCCAGAAATGGAATTGGCCAGATCTGGGAATGACAGATCTGTCCCAGTTATTGGCATATCTGGCCCAGTTCTGGCCAGATATGATCTTTCCACATGGGAAGGATGAAATTCTATAGGATATTTCTATGTAGCCAAGGAAAATTAACATAAGACTAAAGTGAATTAGTTCAAAAGTGATTTTGTGATTTAAGAGGTAGTGCAAGTTGCTTATTTGAATTCTCAGATTTTAGCTCATAAAATAATTTTATAAATCAATTTTCCACAATACAATTTATTGAAACTGGCAAGTTTGTATATTCTAGCAGTATGCATGGATAAAAACGTGTTCATAAAAACTTAATAGTCATAATAACTACAGAATTATGACAATTTTTTATAAATTTTAAATTATTTCGGATAGTATTGTGTTTCTTTTGATGCATTTGCATTTTTGCAGTACTTCAATTTTCAAATTTTTCTGCGAGAAAAAACAATGGACACCGCTTTGTTGGTCAGTAAAACTAAACCCTCCACCACAAACGAATCCTGGCTCGGCCAGTGCTACACACAGTTATGTTAAATTCACTGCCAAGATTTTATGTTAGAGATTCAGAAGTTTTAATAGTTTTCATTGCCAAATGGCCTTAAATTTTAAAACTTTATGAATAAAAAATATATTTAAACACATGCACCATTGACATAATGAAAGCTCGAACATAAATTAACACTTTACAACCTTACACTAAAATAAATAAAGCGAACAAATATCTTCCTGGATAACAAATCTGCTATAAATTATTAATAACTGAGGGCTTGGATTTAATTACACCAGGCAGGTTGAAATAAAAGTTAACTAAGCTGAGAAAAATTAATGTTTATAAAATGTGTATTGATTTTTTTTATCTTAAGAGTTGGATAATGAATGGTCTTCTTTGAGTTCGGTTTTGTTTATTTTAAAGGAATATCCAGTTTTTTCCTTGAAAATCCTACTAATAAAAGTCCAAAATGTAAGAGAAATTGTCACTCAGACAACACTGTCACTAAAAAAACTAACACTCAAACAATATTAGCATTCAAACAACACTAGCACTCTAACAACACTAGCACTATAACAACACTAGCACTCTAACAACACTAGAACTCTAACAACACTAGAACTCAAACAACACTAGCACTCTAACAACACTAGCACTCTAACAACACTAGAACTCTAACAACACTAGAACTCTAACAACACTAGAACTCTAACAACACTAGCACTCTAACAACACTAGAACTCCAACAACACTAGGACTCTAACAACACTAGCACTCTAACAACACTAGCACTCTAACAACACTAGCACTCTTACAACACTAGCACTCTAACAACACTAGCACTCTAACAACACTAGAACTCTAACAACACTAGCACTCTAACAACACTAGCACTCTAACAACACTAGCACTCTAACAACACTAGCACTCTAACAACACAAGGACTCTAACAACACTAGCACTCTTACAACACAAGCACTCTAACAACACTAGCACTCTAACAACACTAGCACTCTAACAACACTAGCACTCTAGCAACACTAGCACTCTAACACTAGCACTCTAACAACACTAGCACTCTAACACTAGCACTCTAACAACACTAGCACTCTAACAACACTAGCACTCTAACAACACTAGTACTCTAGCAACACTAGCACTCTAACAACACTAGCACTCTAACAACACTAGCACTCTAAGAACACTAGGACTCAGACAGCACCCTAACCCGTTCTTGTATATCAATTCAATTTGGGGTTGGTGAAGACAACGTAGCTAAAATAAAATAAAAATGTATGTACACTTATTACTTAATATATTATTTTGGATGTAATACATATTTTTATATATAGATTACAGAGTTTATATAGCTTGCATTATTCGAAAACAACTTTGGGGGGACCAAGTTGAAGATAAATTAAATTTGCTAGTATACGCAATCAACTGTTGTACACCATCTCAAGATTGCTAATTTCTAAAATAAGAAGTTAGTCATAACAATTTTAATATATGGCCTCACCCATTATGAGAAAGCTAATTTCATAAACTCATTTATCAAATAAGATGCTACTGGATGAATCATAGTAGGTAGGTAAGTCGTTTGACTAGCCCATATTTCGCCATCAAAATATCAAAAGATTATAAGTGTTTTACATAAAAAAATAAAAAGTATATGTGACTAATTTCTGTATCTGGGATGGGCATTAAATGAATCACATCATAAGGTGTTTATTTGATCAATTTGTTCATATAATCATTTTGAGATAAAGAAAAGTATAATAAATGTTACGGATCCAGTGTAAAGAAGTCTTTCTCACTCAGTGATATATTTACTTCAATTATGTAAGATGTCTGAAACGAAATAATGTTCTGTACATTTCAGCGGAAACATAGTTGAAATAATTGGTACGATGCACCACACAGACTTTCTATCTCTTTTATCTTAGAATAAAATTAAAAAATTAGTAAAATTTGTGAAACAAAATAATTTGCACTACCAAAGAGCATAAATGATTTATTTTTGTTGGGGTATTTAGCGTGCACTTTCTGAACCGACTGATTAAATCAGCACACACAAATTTATATGACGGAGGGTGAAAGAGCCACCAATTTTGTCGAGAGTGGTATTTTCACATACCTTACAATGCTCTTTTAGAAGCCACAATGGACATGAGGCCGACGGGATGGCCTTACTGCCCCTCATGGACGTAGTAGATAGCTCATTTTTCCACTGAGGGCTCACTATCAAATTCTAGGGGGTCCGGAACCACCCCAGCCCCACCCTTTTCTCCAAACTTTTCCTAATTAGAAAATAATGTTTTGAGTAAATGGGTATGTTGAGATGAGTGGGCAAAGGGTAATAATGTATGAGAAAAAAATACGGTATTTGAAATGTTGACAGAGCTAATTTTACCATCGAAAGTTTTACAAGGTGTATCTTGAAGGTGAAGGTTAAAATATTTATTAACTAATATTTGGTTGATGATATAATATATAGTTAAAACTCTAGTGATATTAAAAAATTTAAACATTAGGTTTTTTATGTATTTGTGAAACCCCTTTAAGGGGGAGTCAAACTAATTCCAAGGGTACAGTTTATCCCATGGGGTTTAGACACCATGGACCCGCACCTTTCTACCCCCTTGCTTCCTATCCGAAGGAAGTTGTGCCACAGACTTCTATCGCTCAAGAAAAATCTGTCGACTTCAACTGGGATCGAACCTGCGAACAGAGGTCGACTTATTTATCAAATAATATACACCGTTACAGAAACATCGAGAAAAGAGTAACACATCTGTCCACCATGGAACAAGACAGTTCCAATTTTCAAATACCTCCACAAACATATATTTTCTTACAGGTCAGAACATATTTTCAGCACCACGTCTTAGGCTATAAGCATATGTGCTAACTACTTTAATGAGGTATGGATGCGGAAGGAAGTATTTTAAAGGCAATATATCCGCATTTGCGTTTAAGGAGAGTGGGGAACCATTTAGGAAAAATCACCCTCAGTAGATCCAACTGGGATTCTAACCCCGATCTCCCTGTCATCAGAAGTCTAACTTATTGTGAGAGTGACACCTTAGACCATTCGAACACCAAAGCAGGCCAGAAATTATTGAGTTATTCTTTAGTAAGAATATTTTTCACCGCAGTGGGGATTTCAGTCATATAAGTAGTTTGAGTTGGGTATGTAAGGAACGCGAGAAAAGGTAAGATTGTTTTTTCAGTTTTTATAACAAAACTTTTTCTGAACAAAACAAATCAAATATTCCTTCATTAGAAACATAGAGTTTAATTTTTTTTTTCGCATGTTGATATCAACAGTTGTTGAATATCGGTAATGATCTTGGCATAATTAGATGAGAAACCTTTTAAACGGAGATAAGAAGTTGTCATTAAATTGCAGGACACCCTTGACAGATATCCAACAACTGTTTATGTAAACATGTGAAGAAAATTAAACTATTTGTTTGTAATGGAGCAATATTTGATTTATTTTGACCAAAAAAAAGTTTTGACATAAAGATTGCAAAATCATTTATCTTTTATCGGGTCTCCTACACCCCCAATGGCCGGGGTTCAATCCTCGGTCCCGGCACATATTTATCTGATTACCAAACCCTTCCTTCACCTCAGACAAGACATCTTGTGAATGTGGGGAGTGCCAGGCCTCCACCGTGGTTCGGATCCCACGTTAAACTGTAGGTCCTCCATTTCAATCTCATAATCACCCTACCATTACACATTATCGTAAGTGCGTATAACCCTAACGGGTAGTAAGACGCGGTGCTAACAATAATAATAATAATACACCCCACCTTAAGGATCTGGGATAGGGGAGCTGTGTGGCACCCAGCACCTATTACATATATACATAATTACATCAATCCATGTGTCGGGGGAAGAAAAAAAGGGATGAGTTAGGCAAAGTTGTTAGCAAATACTAAACACAAACAAATAGTGGCAATTAGAAATGAACATTTTCCTGCTAGATAATTCAGATAATTGAATGCCAGATTAAAGATTTGTATTCGTTAAGACTTTGAATATAAAATTGAAGTATTACCATATGTAATCCACAACAGACTCGACGTTAGTGACACATTCAACCACCAAGCGCTGTAGTCGTTAGGTGCGTATACACCAGAGGAGCCAATTGGAAACGAGGCCTGCCTCTGCTGTGTCGACGAACAGAGCGAGGCAATCCGTGACTGAGCCAACTCGTGTCGGCAGATCAAAGTGAGGCAACGCACCTGACCTGCCTCACTGCAAGATTGCCTATAGCGCTGGGGTGGGCAACCTTGTCGACGATCGCCACAAATGAAGAATTGGACACAAAAGTGCGGCGAATTTTATTCTGCCAGCTCTCACAATAAAATAAACTTTTTTTTTCCTGATGGAATGTGCTTGTTATAACTTGATATTTCCTGTATGGTAATTTGGAGTATTCCACTTTCTGGATGAGTAATTGACGCAACACTGCCATTCAATACTCCCTTCCACTTTTTCACCATCACTTTGTTTCAACTTTGCCTTCAAACAAAAGGATTGTCAAATTTCGCATTATATATTTTTATATTTTCAGATTGAACAATATTTATCATTTGCGTCTGGGGAAGTTGTAACTAAGCAGTCAAATTGTACATAATTGAATAAACTTGTTCATACAGTTTTTGTTGTTTTAATTGTTCAGTTGAGCAACCAAATTGGCTGGCCTCTTGTACTAGTGGTCAGAATACTTGGCTATTGATATAAAAATCTCGGGGTTGATTCTCGGTGATATCATTGGTATTTTTCCCGAAAGGGAATAATTTTTGTGTATATAATTACCATGGTCTGGTTAATTAGGCTTAAGATAGGTTTAATACTTCTCTTGTCATCACATAATCATCATAGTTATCATTCATCCTGCCAAGATAACTACACTTACATGGTGGCCCAACCTTCAGAAGAAGGTGGCATATCCACCACTGCCAGTAGAATTATTATTATTATTAGCACCGCGTCTTACTACCCGCTCGGGTTATACGCATTTACGCTAATGTGTACTGGTAGGGTGCTTGTGAGATTAAATGGAGGACCTACAGTTTAACGTGGGATCCGAACCACGGTGGAGGCCTGGCTTCCCCGAATTCACAAGATGTCTTGCCAGAGGTGAAGGAAGGGTTTGGTAATCAGATAAATCTGTGCCTGGACCGAGGATTGAACCCCGGCCGCCAGCACAGAAGTCTGACACCTTATCCCTTGACCGCCAGGTCACCCAAACAGATTATAATTATTGTTTGTTAGTAAAAATATTAATTTTTAGATTTAATTATAATGTTTAATATTAATCCAGTTATTTTATGTTTAAAGGTAAATTTATATTTATTGTTTACAAGACAAGTATTTAAAAACAATATTAGGAGGAAAAAATTATTGTTTTTCGACAAGTTGATCTAACCAAGGAAGGCCCATCCTGGTTCCGCGTTTCATAGATTGACTCACGCCGAGGTCACAGGTCACCGACTAGCGAATAATACTAATGTCAACTACGTAGAGAATAAATGAGGTGCGATAAATTCCTGCAGGGTGAAGAGAAGAGAGAGAAAAATATATATATTTTTTTGCGAATAAAACATGTTTAAAGTAACGCTGTCATTGTATGTGGGTGTTGTCTTTTTAAGTGTTCAGGTGCTTGGTAAACATATGCGAGTGTCGTGGTTTAAGGGCAGAGGTTAGTGGGTTTGGTTTATTTAGTGTAGTGTTTGTTTAGTCGAGGCGTCACAACGAGGCGCGGCGGGATACGACCACTTTAAGGCTGTACCTACCTCTTGGAAACTTACACTTTAAGACTGTACCCACACCTTTACAACTTACACTTTAAGGCTGTAACTACCACTTTATAACTTACAATTTAAGGCTGTACCTACCACTAGGAAACTTACACTTTAAGGATGTACCTACCACTTGGAAACTTTCACTTTAATACTGTACCAACCACTTGGAAACTTACAAACTTACACTTTAAGGCTGTAACTACCACTTTATAACTTACACTTTAAGGTTGGCCAACCACTGCAATTTAGAACTGTGACTATCATTATTAAACTTGTACTTTAAAGCTCTGCCTACCACTATAAAACTTGCCCTTTAAATCTGTGTCTACCATTATGAAACAGGCACTTTAAGGTTGTATTTATTACTTAAAAGCTGGTACTTTAAAGCTTTGTCTAACACTGTGTTATTATTTGTAACATTAATTTATATACATTTTCTCGCCATCTCTCACTCACTGAGGACTTGAAGGGACTTTGCCCTAATTCACGTGGAGATAGAAAGAGACTGTGAAAAGTCCACCAGGAAAAAATACTCTCTCAGCAGACACAACCAATATTCAAACCCTGGCTTCTCTGTAACTGGCAAGCAAGACTAGTTGAGCCTGACATTTCTTCTGCGTGCTCACCTGTGCGGGTAATGTAGTTTGTGGGAAAACCTCCACGCTCTCTGAATTAACTTTACACAATCACAAAGCAAACATTGTTGTGGGCCTTAAGTTGGGGATATAGAGGACGCGAGAAAAGGCAAGTCTGTTTGTAGTTTATATATATATATATATGTTGCCAAAATAAATAGAATGTTGCTCCGGTAAAATCATAGAGTTTAATTTTCTTCACACGGTGACAGTGACGGCTCGTGTATAGGCACTGCGTAACTGCAGCACCCCCTATTTTCCACTTGATATTAAAATATTATAGATAAAATTTAATATAATGAGTCCTCTTTTCTTTAATTCTTTTTTTATTTTTGTAGTACAATATATATTCCTTAAGTTTAATGTCAGTACTTTAGTAGCCATCCTCCAGTTATGAAAAAGATTCAAAAATCTTTGTATGGAACTGTGCGCTTCACAGTGCCAGCAGCGTGGGGTTTGACTGTTGTACGCATGCGCACATAGGAGTGGGTGGGGAGGGGAAGGCGGGACTGCCTGTTAGAGAGAGCATTGTTGCTCTCGTAGTGCCGGCTCTGGCGTGATGATGGAAGGAAGTTTTTTTTTTACTCAGCGTGTGTTGTGCTTAAAAACCGTGTACCATATTCTTGAATGTGATAAAGTGTAGAAAGAATTTAGAATTATATTATTATTCTGCTTCCAGCTATTCTATTTGATTAATTTTTTTCAGTTATTTTATTTAACACAAAACTTTAACCATGGCCTTGCATCCCCAAGAAATAAGTTCTGTCATTGTAAGTGAATTTCAACAGCTTAATTTTCCACAGCTATCTCTCCATGAGAAAGTTAAGAGTTAAGAAAAGAGGTCGTTAAACACCTGATATTCTGATATCTCAGCCAGGCAAAAGCAACAACCAGAAATATATTCGTAGCTTTAATTCTGAATGGTACCAACGGAAAAGTTAGCTTTGCGGCTGTGAAGTAAAAAAAAAAAATGCACTGTTTTGCTTCCCGTGTTAGCAGCACCCCCACTAATTTTAGCTACGGCCCGCCACTGCACAGTGATATCAACAGTTGTTGAATTTCTGTAATTAGCATAGTGGCGTTAGAGGAGAAACTTTTTAAATGAAGAGAAAAAGTTGTCACTAAGTTCCAGGACATCCTTGAGAGTTATTCAAACCCGGTTGATAACACCACGTGAAGAAAATTAAACTCTTTGTGTTTCTACTAAAGCAATATTTTATTTATTTTGACCAAAAAGTGTTTTGCTATGAAAATTGCAAACATTCTTAACTTTCCTCACGCACGCTACATTCGCACCTTAAACATTGCTGATCAAACATTTCACCCACATCTGTCTTCACACGTTATAATACAGTTGTTTCCGGCCTTTTGCGGTGTTTGACCCTATATTTGTTTAATATTTGAACCCAAGACCGCCTACAAGTGATCATATATTATCTTTTAAATAAATATTATTAATAATATAATTATAGCACCTCGTCTTACTACCCGTTCAGGTGGCACGCCTATGTACTAATTATTATACCAGTGGTGTGGGGATTAGGAAGGCTTAATTGAGAGGAAGAGCACCCGCATTTACGTTGAAGAATAGTGGAAAACCATTTAGGGGAAAACACCCTCCATGCAGCCGACCAGGATCGGACCCCGATCTCCCCATCTTCAGCAGTCTAGTCCAACAAGAGAGTAGCACGTTAGACCACGAGGCCATTGAAGTGGGTTTTTAAACTATTATTTTCGTTGAATCATACCACCCATTCAGGCTATCCGAATTTAATTACACTTGAGAAGTAGGCAAAATTTGAAGTAAATATACCTTTATTTGCGTGTAGGGGGGGAATCTATTAGAAAAATTCAACCTCAGTCGGAATCTTTATCTTGACCTAATCACCGAACAGACCGAAAGAGGGTTCGTGACGTAAGGCCTGAGTGCTTGATTTAATTCTTATTGATTGGTTATGATATAGTAATCATACATATGTGACAAGGATGTCCCAAAAGAGAATCAACGAGCCATTTTTTTTTGTAGTCATGCTAGCAGCTTCACTCGACCAAACACGAGACTACATCAATAAACTAAGTCAGAAAGAAGTTCTTAAAGTTGAGTAACCAAGGAAAGAACAATTTTTGTCATTTTAACCACTTACATTATTTGTTATTTAAAAAAAATTCAAATGTATCATAAAATTATTTGTGGTGGTTATCCAATCAAGTTCAATTAAGTGAAATCCGCTTCAGTTGCCACATGGTCTAACGCGGTACTCTCGCAGTAGACTAGATTACTGACGATTAGGTGATCGAGGTTCGAATATCGGTTAGGTGTACTAATGGTGGTTTTTCCAAAATGGCTTTACACACACACACACTCTCTCTCTCTCTCTTTCTCCCTACACACAAAAATTCTGGTACAATTCCTCTATGTATATACCTTCTCATCCATAAACCATTATTGTGATTAGTAAATAAACATATTCACTGATCAGGTAGTAAGACGTGGTATTTAAAAAGAATAAGTTAAAAATGACAACCTGAACACCAGAATCGAACCAGAAGCCTTTGGTTTTGCACACTAATGCTCTACCACAGGATGGCTCGTTGGTGGAGTACTGTTGCGCAAAGCTGGGCTATAATCTCGATTCCAGGTTATCATTATTCACTTAATTGAACTTATATTTATATTTGGATTTTGCACCTTCTTATAATATTATAATTACTTTAAAAATGAACATAAAGCGCTAACCTCAATAAACGGGGTCGTGACCCCCACGTTGTAAACCACTAGTCTAATGTGTGTCACTCCAATAATTTACTAGATTGCTGGTGACTGGAAGATTTCAGTTCGAGTTCCGGTTGGGTGTAACTAGTAGGGTAGTTTTAACTAAATTATTCTTCAATATCCCTTTCACGCAAATTCCGGTACATTTTCGCATTTAGTTACACCATTAGAGTAACTATTTGGGCAGCTCTAACGGATATTACGAAGTGGTGCACAAATAAAAGTAGTGTAACTTCAATAAATATGTTTTAATCTTTGTTATATTTGTTATTTAAAAAAAATTCAAATGTATCATAAAATTATTTGTGGTGGTTATCCAATCAAGTTCAATTAAGTGAAATCCGCTTCAGTTGCCACATGGTCTAACGCGGTACTCTCGCAGTAGACTAGATTACTGACGATTAGGTGATCGAGGTTCGAATATCGGTTAGGTGTACTAATGGTGGTTTTTCCAAAATGGCTTTACACACACACACACTCTCTCTCTCTCTCTTTCTCCCTACACACAAAAATTCTGGTACAATTCCTCTATGTATATACCTTCTCATCCATAAACCATTATTGTGATTAGTAAATAAACATATTCACTGATCAGGTAGTAAGACGTGGTATTTAAAAAGAATAAGTTAAAAATGACAACCTGAACACCAGAATCGAACCAGAAGCCTTTGGTTTTGCACACTAATGCTCTACCACAGGATGGCTCGTTGGTGGAGTACTGTTGCGCAAAGCTGGGCTATAATCTCGATTCCAGGTTATCATTATTCACTTAATTGAACTTATATTTATATTTGGATTTTGCACCTTCTTATAATATTATAATTACTTTAAAAATGAACATAAAGCGCTAACCTCAATAAACGGGGTCGTGACCCCCACGTTGTAAACCACTAGTCTAATGTGTGTCACTCCAATAATTTACTAGATTGCTGGTGACTGGAAGATTTCAGTTCGAGTTCCGGTTGGGTGTAACTAGTAGGGTAGTTTTAACTAAATTATTCTTCAATATCCCTTTCACGCAAATTCCGGTACATTTTCGCATTTAGTTACACCATTAGAGTAACTATTTGGGCAGCTCTAACGGATATTACGAAGTGGTGCACAAATAAAAGTAGTGTAACTTCAATAAATATGTTTTAATCTTTGTTTAGTACTAACGACAATTAAAGATGATACCCACAACTAGTTTGATTCCCAATTTAAGGACACAGGATGAGGAAGACAACTTTTAAGGACATATGGAGGCATTCGCTTGGAGAGAGGATGAGAAAACCCACAGTGAAACTCCCTCAGTGGACAATCACCTCTAGTGTAGCCGGTGGATCACATAAGTTAGCAAAAAAAAAGTTACAAAATATTAAAATTGGGCAAATATGTTGTACTTAATTTGTGCAACCATTTGACATACTGTTTTGATTTTGTGTCACTAAATGCAAAGAACTAATTTTTCTAAGGGTTCTTAATATTTTAGTGTTAGCATTAAAAAGTGTGCAACACAAGTTAAAAATTTTGCACATATTTTGTGCTTAAATTGTGCCATCGCCTAGCATAATTTTTAAAATGTATGCTTCTATTATTATTCATTTAGCATATTATAATGTGATTAAATACTTTAAGTCATCAAATAAAAGTGCGCAAAGAAATATTAAATCTTTGCCAACATTTTATGTTGATTTTGATTTATCGGTCGATATGTTGGGTGGGGATTATGATCTAGATCTGGCCGTTCGACCTCTTCTTTACTTCTGCTCTCCTGGTAAATGGAGGAGTTAATTTCTAAGGTCACCATTAAGGTGAATTCCGTTATCCTCAAATGGTAGGATGATGGTGAAAAACAGAGGGGACCAACAGATTAACACGGGTTCCGAACCACGGTGGAGTCCTGGCCTTCCCCAAATTCACGAAGCGTGAAAGCATACACTTTGCAAGAGATGAAGGAAGGATTTGGTAATAAGATAAATTTGTACCGGGACCGGGGTTTGACCCCCTGACCCTTAACATAGAAGTCTGACACCTTACTCCTAAACCAACAGGTCTCCCCTTATCTGTTTATATAATTTTATGAATTTGTGGTTGATGCCTTTGGCACAAATAAATACGGTTTCTTTAGGCTAGGGTCAAGAATATTTTTTGTAATTTCTTTGCAACTAGATGCGCACTAAATTGTGAATGATGTGAAATTTAAGACAAGAAAAACTCCGACGGAATATACTTACATTCATATTATAAAAAGAAACCGTTCTAACGCAGTAGTCCCCAAAACATTTTATTTCACCACACGCTCATTGAAACATAAAGAGATGAACATAAACTGGGTCACGTCCCGAGATCTAAACCAAATCATACTATTTCAGTGCGATCCGCTTGGCTTGAGTTGAAATAGTTTCAACTTTGTGTGCTCTGCGTGACACAGTCTGCTTGTGAAAGCCAAGCAACATTTCGACTAACTTTTTATTCAATGTGCATGCGCCGTTAACTTTAGAAAGGTCAAAGGCTGCGTGGAGTGTAATGAAGCTAAATGGATCAACACATTTTAATAAATAATTAATTAATATTAGCCCGCGTCTTACTACCCGTTCAGGTTATACGCACTTACGCTAATGTGTAATGGTAGGGTGTTTGTGAGATGAAATGGAGGACCTACAGTTTAACGTGGAATCCGAACCACGGTGGAGGCCTGGCATTCCCCACATTCCCAAGATGTCTTGTCAGAGGTGAAGGAGGGTTTGGTAATCAGATAAATCTGTGCCGGGACCGAGGATTGAACCCCGGCCGCCAGCACAGAAGTCTGACACCTGACCCCTAGACCGCCAGGTCACCGACCCATTTTAAATGGGACAAGCTTTTGTCGATCTAATAATAATAATAATAA
>CABFOW010003589.1:39069-71834 GCA_902141385.1 Timema californicum
TTTAAGTACTAATTACGCTAATGGATTAGGAATTGGGAAGGTTGAATTAGAGGAAGTAAGCCCGTATTTGCGAGGGGGAGTGAAAAACCATTTAGGAAAAATCACCCCCAGTTCACCCGACCGAGATTCGAACCTCGATCTCCCCGTTCTTAGCGGTTGAGCTCAACACGACTAGCGCGTTAGCCAACTACGCCACCGAGGCCGGTTTTCGTCGATCTAAACACATGACATAGATAATAACATTATCTTAAAAGGTCCGGTTATTCATTCGACAACAAAACATTTGTTATTGTTATAATATGTTGTTTCAAGTTTGCGTTGTGGAGTATCACGGGTTCAACACATATTTCTGCGATCGTATGAATTGCTGTTTCTCTCAAGCAGAATCTGCTCTCTATTTTCTGCGATCATGTGAATCAATCTTAATAGCCTACCATATCTTGACGTTCACTGGTCAAACTGACGTGTTAACACCAAACTGGTGGCTACACATTCTCCACAACTACATACGACAGTGACACAACTGTTTGGGTTGGGTCGTAGAGCAAGTCTGATTGAAGTTTTAGGTCATTTATTGCCCAAATTAATGACAAAAAATGAACGGCTGGAGTTGTTCTGAAAGGTAACAATCCCTCAGATTAAATAACTGTTTTTCTTAACATTGTGTTTTACTTACCGTTCGGGCTGTATGCATGTGTACTAATTACGCTAATGTGTTAGAGATGAAGAAGATTGAATTTAGAGGAAGTGTACCCTCATTTGCGAGAAGGTAGAGGAAAACCATTTAGGGAAAATCACCCTCAGTACACCCGACCGGCATTTGAACCCCAATCTCCCCGTAATTTGCAGTCCAGTATTTCGAGAGAGTCACGCCTTAGACCATTCGACCACCGAAATAGGTGATGACTGTTTAAATCGTGTGTAGTGCGGGCTATACGTTACTGTGGTAGTGATGAGCTAGGTAGAGTATAGAGGAAATGTTCCCGAACCTATGTGGAGGGGTAGTGAGAAGCCATTTAGGGGGAAAAGAACACCCTCAGTAGACATTACCTAAATTAGAGCCTCGTACAGCTTTCACCGTCAAATCATCTAGATGAACGCTTCTATACGTGTTTTAATTGGTTTGTTTCTTGTTTGATCCTAATGTTATTTGTTATTTTATAATTTCAATGGAGAAAACCTAGTGGTAGACCCACGAACTGCCGAAAAATGTATATTGCTATCCTTTCTTACAATAACAGAGTCAGGATTAACTTAACCTAACCATGACGTTAACATGTTCAAGGTTAGGCTTGACCCGCTTCGGTGGCCACGTGGTCTAACCTGCTACTCTCGTGTTGGACTAGACTGCCGAAGACGGGAAGATCGGGGTTAGATTCCGGTCGGGCGAACTGAAAGTGTTTTTTCCTAAATGGTTTTTCACTCTTCTTCCATGCAAATGAGGGTGCACCTCCTCACCAGCAATTCCTCTCAATTAAACCTTCCTAACCCACTTCGGTGGCCACATGGTCTAACGCGCTATTCTCGCAATAAACTAGACTGCTGAAGACGGGGAGATTGGGGGTTGATCCCGGCTGGGTGCAATGAGGGTGATTTTTCCTAAATGGTTTTCCACGCAAATACGGGTGCACTTCCTCTAAATTATAACCCATCTAACCCATTAGAGTAATTAATACATAGGTGTAGAGCTTGAATGGGTAGTAAGACGCGATAGTAAATACATAAATCTTACACAAACATATAATTTAGCACCTATCGGGATTTAAGGATGGACCCCTACAGCCGGACATGGCCGCCTCAACCACTCAATCATAGGGACAGGGTGCATTGTGTCGGTAGTTGTGACCCACACCAGAAGGCGCGAGGATTCAGTCTCGTCTTGTCTGGTTTACCAGTATTGGTAAAGGCTGAGGTTCTAATATCAGCCAGGAGGCATGAAGATACTTTTTTTTATTATTATTTAGCACCGCGTCTTACTACCCGTTCGGGCTATACGCTTTAAGTACTAATTACGCTAATTGGTTGGAAATTGGGAAGGTTGAATTAGAGGAAGTGAACCCGCATTTGCGTGAAGGGAGGGTGGAAAATCATTTAGGAAAAACCACCCCCAGTTCACCCGACCGAGATTCGAACCTCGATTTCCCCGTCCTCGGAGGTCGAGTTCAACACGACTAGCGCGTTAGCCAGCTACGCCACCGAGGCAGGTATGAAGATACAGGATTCAGCCTTATCTTGTTTGGTTTACTGGTGTTGGGGAAGGCTGAGGTTCAGATATCAACCAGGTGTACTCAGGCTATTTCCTAAAGATTTTTTCCCTCTCCCTTAACAAAAATGTGGGTACATTTAATCTACAAACTCCACATCCCTTTTATATTAATGCAAATATGCGAATAGCCGGGGCATCTATTATGTTTATGACCATGGAAATATACATACATTATTATAAGGGGGTATTTGCGGTGCAATGTCAAACCTACTCATATCAGCACACAACTTACAAACCAACTTAATCATAGAACAAACCACCCTTCAGTTTATCAATCTGAAAGAGAAGGAGGAACATCAGTTTACTGAAGATTTTTTTTTCGGCCATGCCGGAAGCGAAACCTTTAACTCTTGGGTTAGTACAGTAGCCCCATGGCTTCTTTGGTGCTGAGAGACAGCTCATAGCTGACAGCTAAGAGCTTTGAAAAGCTACCAGACCAAATTATGTATCCCTACGCCGAACCATATGATCTACAAAAACATTTGTTTAGCAGCTGCCACTTCTGACAGTAAACATCTAGTTATATACCTATATGTTGACTGTCAGAAGTCAGCTGTGAGCTGTCAGTCAGCACCAAAGAAGCCATGGGGCTACTGTAGACAGATGCACTAACGGGTAATCCAAGGAGTTAGACAAGATAAAGGTGGGAGAAAATGGGACGCGAGAAAAAGCCAGCGTTTTTGCAGTATTTATGGCAAAACTATTTTTTTTGTCAATATAAATAAAATGTTGCTCCAGTAAAAAACATAAGAGTTTAATTTTCTTCACATGATGATCTCAATAGTTCTTGAATATCCCTCGCTTTGTCCAAACAAAATACTAGTGTCCAATAGCTATTATTTTGTGGAAAAAAAGTAATCGATTTTAATATAAGTTAACACTCTAAATTTATAAACACAAACCAATTTAATTTCCTAAATATCATTATGTTGTTATTTTACGATAAGAGAGTTAATTTTGTTTGTCTCTCTTCAGAAATATTAGGCTTGTATCGATATGTGAGCACCTAACTTATTAAACGCGACTGTACCAAACATCCCACGCGTTTTAAAGTCTAAAATGTACACACTACGACGACATTTCTCTATGAATGACCAAGGTGAAAAGTTTCCTTTAAAGGGTGGGATGGGCTTGAGAGATAAAACTGTTACATGAAAAAACCGTCTACGTCCCGAAATGAAGTTTAGAATATACAATAAATAAGACGCACAATCTTAAAAGGATTTGTGGTGATATGGAAACGGACCACAAGCTAAGACCGGTATTTTCTACACTTTTTATGACAACAGTTATTTTTAAATGAATAAATAAAATATTGCTTCAGTAGACAAGTTTAATTAAATTAAATTAATTATTGTGATTGAACATTTCTTGAATCATTTTTGTGAACATCATGAAATTAAAACATGCTATGCCTATGACCATACGCATTGCTAACTCTCAATTATTGGGGATGGGGTTCAAAGTGAGCCAATTTTCCCTTAAAATAATTCTAAAACATATAAATCTTGTACCAAATAAACAGTACGAACAGAATAAAATCTTTCAGTAGAAAAAACAGTGAGCGTGATCATTTATGCATTAATCCAAAATGTGTATTTTAAATTTTATGAATAATGCATGTTCAGTGTTTATTTTATGGTACGGTGTCCCATATGTGAATGGGGGGGACACCCCCTTTTTAACCCCGTCACCCCAATAACCTCACCTATGCCCATGACAAGTATTCAAGAAGTACTTAGTTTATTATATATAAAATTATACTAAGCCTATCTGCTGAGGCACTGTTTGATTTATTTTGTTCAAACTAGTTTTTTGTAGTGAAAGCTGCAAACAAAACAAACTTATCTTAACTAGCACTCTTCCCCCTTGCCCCCTCCTCCCTCCCACCCACACCTTAGTGTCAACATTCTTAGAAGCTGGGAAATGTGATAATAAATAAGGCCCCTTCACGATTAACAAGATACTTGGTAGGTCGTTATGTTTATTATATATAACTGTAAAAGTCCAAAGATTGATAAATCTTTGAATGTACTGGTATATCCTAGAATTTACCAATATCTGATGGTAAAAGTCCGAAATATCTTAGAAAATGTTTACATTTTGAATTTTAACCATCTCTAGAGTCAGATGGGAGGGAGGATTCCCAACCTAAAGGATGGATTAGGCTTGGTTAGGTTAGGTTATGTTAGGTTATTGGTTTACTTTTGAATTCTGGTCAAATATATAACTGAGGATCCTGTCTCCCACCTAACTCCAGAGGTGGTTAAACTCAAAATGTAAACATATTCTAATATATTTAGGACTTTTACTAACAGATTTGGTAAATGTTAGGATATACCGGTAGATTCTAAGAGTTACCAGTCTTCGGACTTTTACGATAAAAAACACACACACACCCCTATATATGGGTTTATCTTTGGTGTTATTTTAGTATAATAACGTTTTTGTATTGTTCGTCCTTATTGTTGGCGTTAGAGTTGGGTGTTTAGTGCAGCGATATTAAAACTTTTTTAATTTCTGGAACCCTTTACACTCCTAAAAAAATTTCATAGTCCCGGAGGGATTTTAAGGGGGTTATAACTTCTATTAATAGAAGTTTACCGCAGTATAATTTAAAATTTTGAGACATTTTGTAGATATATTTATTTATAAATTTAATTTTAATCATAAATAATTTGATAAATAAGTAAAATAATTTTTTTTTAAGTTTTATTTTTCCCAAAACACTTTATTTTTTAGAATAGTGGCACTGATAAACATTATTGCAATTTTTTTGAATATTTGACTAAATATAACACAATTGGAATCACATGTCTTCTTTTGACTTCAATATGTTGCAATTTTTTTTTATTGGAGTGTACAGTATTTCAAAAATCCCCTCACACAAATATTCTTAAGTTTCGAAAATAATTTGATAAATAAGTAAAATAATTATTTTTTAAAAGTTTTATTTTTCCCAAAACACTTTTTTTTTTAGAATAGTGGCACTGTTAAACATTATTGCCAATCTTTTGAATATCTGACTAAATATAACACAATTGGAATCACATGTCTTCTTTTGACTTCAATATGTTGCAATATTTTTTTGATCGAAGTGTACAGTATTTCAAAAATACACTCACACAAATATTCTTAAGTTTCGAAGAGCCACTTAAGGGGTTTCGGGGAGCCCCAGGTTTATGAGGAGCACCCTTTGAGAAACATGGGTTTAGTGTATCACGTGTACACGCTTAGTTTGTAAGTCGAGTGTGAGTGTATTAATGTACTGTATAGGCTATATAAACCACCGCACGTCTTGGACGTCAATTAAAAACAAACTTAATTACTTTATAAAATATTTAATTTTGAAAATTCGTACATCGACAAGCTTATTTTACGCACCCCGTCTTTCTACCCATCCGGATTATTCTATAGTTCTATAAGGTGGCCTGGTGGTCTAGGGGTAAGGTGTCGGACTTCTGTACTGCAGGTCCGGGGTTCAATCCTCGGTCCTGGCACAGATTTATCTGATTACCAAACCCTTCCTTCACCTCTGACAAGACGTATATTAATCACAACTTGTCAATATGGGGTATGCCAGGCCTCCACCGTGGTTCGGATCCCACGTTAAACTGGAGGTCCTCCATTTAATCTCACAATCACCCTACCATTACACATTAGTGTAAGTGCGTATAACCCGAACGGGTAGTAAGATGCGGTGCTAATAGTAATATAGGTCTATACTGGTGATATAGGGGTTTTGAAAGTATAATTTTAAATACATGTACCTGTATTTGTAGTTGGGGAGGGGGCTCAGTGGGGGAGGGGGTGAAAGTGTGGATTACATCTCATCACAATAGGCTGGGATTGAAACCTCAACCTCCCCGTCATCGGCCAACCAGACTAGGCGAGACTGACCCATTTGTCTGCGCACCCACTGATGGGATGGACAATTTAATAAAAACTGTCAGGTATACTTTGATTTTCTTACGAATAGACATTTGAAGCAAATTTTAGAAAATACAAACTTTAATTATTTTTGTGGCCAACATTGTTGACATTTTTGTTTATTGTTAGTGTTGATTTATAAATATTAATATTTTTCCATCAAAAGTTAAAACCGTAGATCATATGACTTGATCTTCAGTATGAGTACGTGTAAGTATATTTATTATTATCATTATAATAATAATAATTATTATTATTATTAGCACCGTTCGGATTAAACGCACTTACGCTAATGTGCAATGGTGGGGTGAGTGTTAGATGAAATGGAGGACCTACAGTTTAACGTGGAATCCGAACCATGGTGGAGGCCTGGCATTCCACACATTCACAAGTTGTGATTAATACACGTCTTGTCAGAGGTGAGGGAAGGGCTTGGCAATCAGATAAATCTGTACCGGGACGAAGGATTGAATCCCGGACCCCAAGCACAGAAGGCTGACACCTTATCCCTAAACCACCAAGTCACTGAATAGATTTAGTAGCTTTTTATATCTGTCATAATGTCCGTTCATAATAAAATTGAGGTATACAATCAGTACCTATAGGAAAATTTTTTTCAATGGTTTGTATACAGCGTTCCCGACCCGCTTCGGTGGCCACGTGGTTTAGGGCGCTACTATTGCAATATACTAGACTGCCGATAACAGGGATATCGTGGTTTGAACCCTGGGCTATTGTAATGAGGATGGTTTTCCTACATGGTTTTCCACTCTTCCTCCACGCAAATGCAGGTACACTTCCTCTTATTTAAACCTTACTTATCCCTAGCTCATTAGCGTAGTTAGAACATATGCGTATAAAACACGGTACTTTTTAAAAAAATTCTAAAATTGCCTCACGGACCCTGAGATAGCCATGGTAGAGTCCAAGAGCTTCGTGGAGCACCTTTTGAAAACGCTGCCTTAGACTATGCGGCCACCGAAGCAGCCGTGTAGTCTACTGCTCTCCTATTACTGAATGATACGAAAGTAGAGTGTAGTTAGGCCCTTATTCTCCTGAGAGGAGTACTTGGCTCCAGTAATGAATGGCCGCTACACCCAGACGTACTGAGATCACGTGGCCCCCATTACGGGCACGAATAAATCTGTAATTTACCTTATCACCGGGACCTACAATCTCTCCAGTTTGGATGTTTTGGGTTAGGGAGAAGGGAGGAAAAGGGGAGGAGGGAGGTAGAGTTCGATGACATCATCACGGTACGTTTCCAAAGATAATCTTAACGTTTCTAGTTTCTGGTTTTTCATGTGAGGTCTCCCCTTCAAAATCAACCGGTGGCATTTAAATGTATCGTATTGACCGTTCTTAAGGATTAAAAAGTTAAAAAAAAAGTGGTAAAGGAGGAGAGGTGGGGGAGTTGTGAAGGTAGACAGGGAGGAGAGGTGACGTAACGGAACATTTTGGAAATACATGGTTTTTTGGGCGTGGCGGGGCAGAACTGTTCAAGGATCAAATTCTCTTACACAATTTTTATTTCTCTTAGAATAGAACGAACAGTTATATTTTATATAAAAAAACTTATAAGTTAATAACTAAAAAATACAGTCCAATTTTCATAGAGATAGCCTTTTTAAAAATACAAACCTTTTTTATGTCAATATTTATAACATTTTACTATTACTAGTGCTATTTTATAGATAAAATGACAACAGATCACATGATTTGACGTATTAATACCTGAAAGTAGATCCAGACTATTTTTTAGCTGTTGGATCTCCTCCTATAAAAATTGGACTGTATATGAATATTTCTAGATCTTTTGTTAGAAATAGCATAGCAGATAATTAGCTATATTCTTGTCCCTATCGGGGAAAATAACTTCTGTTAGAAATAATGTATTAGACAAGTTGAAAATACTAAGTGAAAATTGTATTTTTAAAATTGTTTCTTCCTAAGATATAATTAGAATAAAGTATTTAAATTATATTGCATACCTGAATATACTTTTTTTTATCACTAAAAATAAATGAGCAGTATAAGATTAGTTATCCAAATATCCTTTAAATTATAATTTAAAGAATTTGATAGATTTTTAGTTTATCGCTATAACAGGAAAGGTGTACCAATTAAGCTTGTAAAAATTATATCAATAAAATTGTAACTATTTGGTGAGTATTTAATTTACATAATTATTAAGTAAATAAAGAAACTAAAGACCTAGTACTAATATTTTGGACTCTTTCGGATTTAATTTTAAAAAGCACAAACTATTAAATAGTTTAATGATAGTGGTTTTAACGGGCTGGAGGTGAAATAATACCAGCTTTATCTTCCATATTAAGAACAAGAAGTGGTCGTAGAACAAAAAGAACTGACCATTGGTTGTTTACATGATTATTATTGGCTTAAGGAGGGATCATAAAGTGATAAAGTGTAAATATTTGTATAAACGAGTATAACATAGTATAGCATCCCCAAATGTTATCAAGTTTTGGGGGCTCAGGTCAAATATTTCTGCTTGCGTTGTGTTTTGCATTATATAGAGTTGTTTTCCCTGCAAAGTGAAATGGGAAAACCATTTGAAATTGATCTTAATATGCTCAGGAATGAATCCCTTAGGATTAAACACCAAGTGGAACAGAGTGTAACAGCTGATTGCTGCCATGGCTGGCCAGGCAAGGAGTATTCACCGAGTGCAAAGTCTAATAGGACAGAGTGTAGTAGCTGACTGCTGTCATGGCTGGCCGGGCAAGGAGTATTCACCGAGTGCAAAGTCTCAAAGAACAGAGTGTAGTCATTGACTGCTGTCATGGCTGGCCAGGCAAGGAGTATTCACCGAGCGCAAAGTCTCATAGGACAGAGTGTAGTCATTGATTGCTGTCATGGCTGGCCGGGCAAGGAGTATTTACCGAGTGCAAAGTCCCATAGGACAGAGTGTAGCAGCTGACTGCTGTCATGGCTGGCCAGGCAAGGAGTATTTACCGAGTGCAAAGTCTCATAGGACAGAGTGTAGCAGCTGACTGCTGTCATGGCTGTCCAGGCAAGGAGTATTCACCGAGTGCAGTCTCAAAGAACAGAGTGTAGTCATTGACTGCTGTCATGGCTGTGCGGGCCACCAGTATTCACCGAGTGCAAAGCCTCGCAGAACAGAATGTAGTGTCAAAATGTTTGCGTGGTCGTATGTGGGCCCATATGAGTGATGCTGCGCCTAATATCTCCATCTGCTTGGCCCGCCAACGCGCAGCAGCGCCTCTTCTCAGGCCTGGCGTGGACGGTATGCTAATTAAATTCTCTGGAACACAATTACAAGCTCGTCTGTTATTACACGCTACGTTTCGTCCCCAATTTTACCCCCGTCTCTCTCCTAGGCCTATTCACTCTGCCAACCAATTACTCTTTAAGTTATAATCTTCAACCATAAATTTCATTCAACCATTTTTCTCAGGACTGCTCTATAAGAATATATGGAAACCCATTAAGTTCATTTAATGTTTCTGCACTCATGGTTAGTTTATAGAAAAGAGTCTTGAAAACAATGGAAATTGTGTTGGCCAATTTTTCTTTAGCTTTTTTCTCACTTCATATCTCAGGCTTTTTTTTATTGGCACGGTTTGTATTGTATGCATATTTACTAATTACTTTGTAATGTGTTAAGGACGAGGAAGGTTTAATTGAGAGAAAATATACCTTGCGTGTGTAGAAAGTGGGAAACCATTAAGAAAAAACCCAATTCTAAGACAATTGATAATTCAGATCTAACATTCCCATAAGAAATATAAATGTGTGAAGATATTTCCCTTTTAATAGGTGGAGGGCGCCCTTATCGACTTATTATAAGGGATAGAAATTGGAAAGGTGACTTTAGGATATTTCACCAGCATTAACGTGAAGAGGGTATGGCAAAACCCCAATGATGCACCAGATGTTTGAAAAAAAAAACATCACCCCCACCCCACCATTACCATCCCCAGTGCACTCAGCCGAGATGCGAACCTAGATCACATCTATAAATGGCAATACAGTTTATTGCAAGATCTACGCCTCAACCCACATGATCACTGATGAGGCGATATGGTACGAACAATAAGATCTTGTTTGAACCTTTAGGCCTACAGGCTACTTCTCAACCTAGGCCACAGAATCACCAAATACACAGCCTCCAGGTTAAATGGTTGCACTTTCTTTGGAGACTTTGAGTCCTTCAACACGAGGATCACTATTGCAACCCAAAGTGACAACATCGCTAACAAACAGATTTTTTTAAAACTAGTTCAGTTTAAAAATGGTTTTACTAGAAAACAGACAAAAATAATTTGTTTTATAGTGTTAATAAGCCGTCTTTCACAAAGCTGGGTTCAGGTAGCGGCCCTACCCCCTTCTTATAAACCCGCCCCACAAACAAGCCCACTCAGACCTCATATTACCTCTTTACTTGTCTGAAAAGGTTTGTGAATTGAAGGCTACGTGTTGGTTGCATCCGTGTGTGTTTGCGCCCTAGGCATAAATAACCATATGTGTTTGCACCCTAGGCATAAATAACCATATGTGTTTGCGTCCTAGGCATAAATAACCATATGTGTTCGCGCCCTAGGCATAAATAACCATATGTGTTTGCGCCCTAGGCATAAATAGCCATATGTGTTTGCGCCCACTTAATATTCAAGTTTTTAAATATTATTCACTTACAAAAACATTTAATTTCTCTTTAATCATCACCCCCCCTTCCCCAGTCTTACTAAATATTTCGTAAGATTCACTTATTTTTTAGAATAATAATTGTTTTTAGTCCAGCACCATCTAAAAATGTGTCATTGTCAGAATTGAGATATCAGATCAATGACTAACCTAACCTAACGTAACCTAACCTAGCCTAACCTAACCTAACCTAGCCAACCAACATTACTTCATACTAGTAGTTCTGAAACAGGACCAATCAAAAAATAAACATCATATACGTCCTCTTAATGACTTCCAGTTGCTAGTATCAAGGATTTGACTAGCTGGATGACTCGAACATTTAGATTTATTTTAGGCGGCCGTTAACGCCTCCAATTTTTCAAAAGGCGCTACCAGCATGGGCGCGAGCAACACGCCACCGAATTGAAAGTGTTGAGTTGGGAAAGCAGGGTTACTGGTACCTGGACTATTGGGATCGGACCGCCACTATTGGAAACTTGCTTTCCAAACAACATGTTGAGAGTGAGTTGTTTGTAAATGTCTCACGTGGAAGTGCTGTTATCACTTAGGACTGCTACTAGCGGTCCCCAGTGCTCGAGGACTCAACCTGTCTCAAGGAGCGCAACGAAACTCTCGTAAAGATTGTGTATCTGTTGTTTCCTAGTCTGTGACCCAGGCCCACTCTCTACTGATTCTTCGTGGGCCCTCTAGACCCCACCCCTTGGATTGGATGAATCATCCTTTCTTTCTCTGCCATCTTCCTGGATGATTAACGATCGCTACGGTCCACCAGGTCATAGATCACGATAAGTGAGCAGCCCGATCATGTTTCAACATAAACAGACAGTCATTCGAACTTTCGGAGTTTTTCCTCAAATTTATCTTGTGTTTCAAGGAGTGGGTAAACCCTTTGTCTGATGTCCGATTCCTGGACTTGGTGGTAGTGCGTCTGCATACTCAAATGAGGGTCCCGACTTTGAATCGCAGGCATGGCTGAAAAATGTATAGTTTGTGAACTCGGTTAGCCCCCTTTCTAAGGGATAAATTTTTGACGTTTAATGGAATTTTCACTGTTTATATTCTAGAGTCAAGTTAGTTTGTAAGTCCTATACCGATATAATAAGTTGGTTCCCAAAGTGCACGTTATATATCTTTAATACAGCAGTTCTACTCCGACATCTTAGCTAAGTTGTTAGAGTGCCTACCTACCGAGTTAAGGGTCCAGGGTTTGACAGGTATGAGGGAATTCTTTGAACCTAGGCTGAAAGGTGCGTGCGTGTACAGTACATAGTTTTGCAATCTGGCAGTCAGTTTCAATATGGCGGCCACCCCAAAGGTGTTTTGATTAATAACTCACCTCAAGTGGTTTAAATTTATAACTACAGGCATTCTATTTAATAGCTGACTTTTAATTTGTGTAAACTTTAACATAAAATATTGCTAGACTGACGTTTTAAACCACGTGAACCAAAGTTATTTTATTATGAATAGGCCTATAATGTAAAATTAACAATTAGTATTGCGTATCTGGACCATCTCATTCATAACCCAGTAGTGGAAAGATTATTCAGTACTAATATGAATATACCGTTGCCCAGGGGACGCCCGAATGTACTAATCGTACATACTTTCCGTGGAGGTTCTTTCCGTGTCCCGATGATATGAGGTGATGTTGATAGCAAGTATGAGGATGATAGTGAGTATGAAGCTGTGGAATCATAAACACTTAAACCTAACTTAAGACTAATTAACCAAACCCTTGTGACCATTGGAATGATTCCTTTTTCAGGAAAAGTACCCAAAGTTCCAGCCGGGAATCAAACCCGAGATCCCAAGGTTCATAGCCAGGTGCAATTACCATTAAACCACGAGGACGGTTAATGTACTGTACAATAATTGAATATAGTATGTCTGTATTCTGTATATTTAGATCACCAAGGAAACATATCTACTTCAAATCCAAAGAGAAATAATTATAGGAAATATTTCAACTTGAAATCCAAAGAGAAAATTCTCCAAAGAGAACTCTTAAGACTTAAGACTATAGTTGACCTAACAATGAGAACATTACATAAATCTTAACATGATATACTGATCATTTTTTGAATGGAGGGAGTAAGTTCTACTGTTCACAAAACTACTACTAATTAATAATGACAACGACACACGCTTATTTTTAACTCATTATTTATGTTTGATTAACAATTGAAACCTCCCATAAAGCAACCCGCCATGCGGCCACTTATCAAGTTTAAATCGTAACATGTAATTATTACGTTCACTTGTTCTATTGTTCTAGTTCATGAGTTTTTGATTTATCAGGATATAAAAGACAGTCATATTTGTCACCGTGTAGGAAGCGAGTTGTCACGAAAGAATTCAAAGACATATAAAATGTTAGTTACGCCCTTTTTCACGCCGGTCCTTGTTCACGGCCATTATGTAATAAGTCAAGAGACTGGTTGAATCAACCGCTAATACAAATCGTGTTATGAATGGGCTACCGCCACCTCATCCAGTTTCGTGTTTGTACCGCCCGAAGGGGTGCGTATATGATGGGTTTTAGTGGCTTGCTCCTTTCTCAGCTTCTCTAAATACGACTGGGACTAGTCTCCGCCCGTATGAGACCAGCCTTGCCTTGCCCTTTCTTCTGTCATCATTCACTAAAAAGCTGTGCTCTCCCATTGGGACTTGATTCATGAATACAGGATGTTAGGCACATGAATGAAAGAATCACACCTTCGAAACTATTGTCAAATAAAATACACGTAAATAAACCGATTATACGTCCCATTCTAGGCTCAGGATCGACTTAACGTTCACTTAACGTAACGTATCTTGCTATCATGATAAAAAAAATACCATTAACTCAACATTATGCGACATAATTCTTGGACCACGATTAACTTGATGTTCACGTGATGTAACGTAATCCCGGGATCTTGATGCTATTGCTGTTAACGTAACGTTTGGTAACAGAACGCTAGAATTTGCTGTTAACGTAACGTTTGGTAACAGAACGCTAGAATTACCAATAATTTAACGTTCACGTCACGTAATACTGGGATCAAAATTTACTTGACGTCACCTGCTTTGGTGGCCGCATGGTCTAAAGCGCAACTCTCGCGGAATAGACTAGAGTGCCGATGATTGGGAGATTGAGGTTCGTATCCCAGTCGGGCTTACTGAGAGTTTTTCCAAAACTGTTTTCTACGCAAATTTGGGTACACCTTCTATAAATATAACCTTCCTTATTCTTAAAACTACTAGTGTAATCAGAATATAAACACATAGCCCGAATGGACAGTAAAACGTAGTGCTGAACAACACTTGACGTTCATGTAACGTAACGTTATTGTAGGAACATTATACTCTTACTGTTCACTTAACGTAGCTTGATTCTGGGATCACGATCAACTTACCATTACTTACTGTATCGTAATGTAACTTAGCGTTAGAATCACGATCAAATTGAATTGTACTTAACGTTAAGTAACGCCTCGATCACGATCAACCTACTGTCCACATTATATGATGTAGCACAGGGATCATGATCAACGTACCGTTCCCATAAAACTATTACGGGACCACGATAAACCTAATCTTAACGTAACGTAACACAAATCAATGTAATGCCGGTGTCACACTCAACTTAACGTTTACAAAATGTAAATGAAGGATGACGTAACTTATCTTAAGAGTTTTAAATGGAATCCATCAAAGTGTACTTACAGTAAATATGATGTAATGTTAACTTAATTAAATAGTTGTCCAGCGCAGAACTTTCACGTTAGTTCACGTTAAGTGAAGTTTAACGCGTATTCCTGCCATACAATCAAGCTGCAAGTAAAGTCAACACGGATACTATAATATTTAGAACTATTTCTGCGCTATATGGTTAAGAGTTTCGCAAATAACATTGTTGATTCTTCCTAAAATTTATTTTTAGCTTCATAAAGTTTAAATTATATGTAATTAAAATATATATATATATATTCAAGGTATTAAACGTGCACTTTTTGAACCAAATGATTACATCAGGGGTGACCTGGTGGTCTAGATGTAAGGTGTCGGACTTCTGTGCAGGGATCCGGGGTTCAATCCTCAATCCCGGCACAGATTTATCTGATTGCCAAACCTTTCCTTCACCTCTGACAAGACGTGTATTAATCACAACTTGTAAATGTGTGAAATGCCAGGCCTCCACCGTGGTTCGGATCACACGTTAAACTGTAGGTCCTCCATTTCATCTCACAATCACCCTACCATTACAACATGAGCGTAAGTGCGTATAACCCGAGCGGGTAGTAAGAAGCGGTGCTAATAATAATGATTACATCAGCACAAGAGAATATCCTTGGGCCAAAGCGAAAGCACCTATCAATTATGCCAGGAAAAGAATTTTAACATACCTTTCGGTTCTCTTTTACATACTATAATAGACATGGGACCGAAGGCTTTACATTCCTCCGAAGGAAGTTGTGCTACGGATTTTTTGTGTTAAAGAAAAATCCGTGGACCCCAACTGGGCTTTAAGCCACAAACATCGGGTCCTGAAGTTACCCTAAGACCACAGAGGTTGACTACAAGTAATTGAAGCCTAATCTGACTTAACTGCATAATTCATATTTTGGTAAACAAATTGTTTTCAAATAGTTAAAATTAATTGTCTGTAATTTGCCCAGATTTTTACATTACATTATCTTAAAATGAATCTTGATCAGACATAAAAAAAATTATTTACCTCGCGGAACGTTAAGGGAACGTAAGTTTATTTTAGCGTAAAATTTACCTCTTTCTCGGCATGAGCTAGCTGCATATATTTAGGTTTACATCCCCACCCACTTTACGCCCTAGCTCATATTTGTTTTTGGGGGTGGCTCGTGATTAAGACCCCATTGGAGTGTATAATTATTTTTTGTTAAGATTAAATCCCTCTTTATTAAACTTAAGGGTAATCATGCATTGGAACATTTAATAAAACCTTCTATCTCAACAAAACAATTGTGTTTCAATGTAAAATTTATATTTTTAAGTTTTTTTATTTTTACTTTCTTTAAAAGCTGTTTTAACTAATTAAATTAGATGTGTCAAATTTTCCAAACCCATTAACTGTTAAGTGTTTGATTTTTTATATTTGACTTAAGAACGTGTAAATATTTCAATACGATTGACTGAATATTTTCTAAACTATTAAATAATTACTACTACATTTGTATGTAGCAGTTTGCTTTTATCAAGCTACTTCTTATCTTATTGTGCTAAAGTTTATAATGTTTTTTTTAAAATTAATGGTGGATTAGTTATGAACTATTAGATATTTGATTTTTGCCTTCAGGAGGTTGGCTTTTTAAAATAAATTGAGGCCAATCTCGTGGGGTTCGTAGTTTTTAAACATCACTTCGCTTAAGTCACTTTTACGCTGATAGATCATAACTGAAATACTTCTTACGGGTGATTGTAGCGGTCATTTTAACTAACGTTTCATCTAGTTTTAAAACCCAAATGATGACGTGGAAAGATAAGAAAGATCATCTAGTCTTATTCTCAATAATTTTGTCCAGTTTGTTTTTCTGACGAGGTTGTCAATCGGCATTCGAATCCTAACCATAATTACTGATCCCCCCACCCCCTCTTAAATGGCTTATTTACTCTTCCACCGCGTTAATGAGGGCACATTTATTTAAAATTCCGCTCCCCACACCATTTAAGTGTGAAAAGACCGGCCAAGTAATATGACGTGGTGCAAAAATAATATATATTTAAAATAATTGTTTTTTTAGCTTTCTAATATCAAAAATTTGGGTACAGTTACTCTAATCTGCTTTAATGTACAAACAATTAAAATAAGACTATGGTTGACTTTAATTTGTCTAGATATTTGTATATTTTTATTGTACGCTTATTTAGTGTAAAAATGGGTCTGTTGTTCACTGGTTTTTCATTATGTTACTATATATTTGAAAAAAAAAAGAACATTTATCCTGAAATCAATTGAAATAGAGAACATTTTGAAATAAATCCAAATTTAAGGTATAGACTTTTATTATGAAATGAAACATTAACGTCAATATTGATATGATCTTATAGCATAGTGTTGATACCAACTATATAAGCATAGGTATCTAGTATCACTTTTAAAATGGTCACGCCTTTTATTGCCGGAATTCAAATCCCCAACTTGTCGTCACTAGAAATAATGCTTCTTGCGAGTTTTAAATAGCAATATTCACAATAAGTATCAGCAAGAAATATTTGATAGCTCTGTCATTTAATTCAATGATTGTGTTGACAAAGTGCATTCCTTTAGTTCTTTTAGAGCAAAGATTTTTAACCGGTGTTCTGCAAGATTTTGTGTGAAGTAAATGTGAAAAAAATATAATAAATAGAATATATTTCCACAAAATAACTAAAATAAAGAAAAAGAAGAAAGATTTTTTTTAGTGTTTCTATAAATTTAACGTGCCACGAAACACGATCTGAGACTATTGTTTCTCCTTTGATCAAGGCCGTAGACAGGGGGAGAGGGGTTTCAAACCCCCCCAAACCCCCATGAAATTTTATGAACAAAATATATATGGCTTTATTTATGGTTCAAACAATATCAAAATTAAGATACAAATACAAATTAGGGGGCTGTGTTACCATAAAAAAGCACTTCAGAAAACTTCTAAAGGTGTTAAATATTTAGAAATTATCCTAGCCTTCAGCAGCTAGGGGGTTATTTTACCATGAAAATAAAACCACTTCATAGAGCTTCTAGAACTGTTTATCATTAATACATTTTTCTAGCTTCCAGCAATTTGTGGGTGTGCCCACAGCCCCTCACCCCCCCTGAAATTATTAGCGGGCTACGGCCTTGCCTTTGATGGCTATATAATCATTCATTTTAAGTGGTGTTATTAATATGTAGTGATCTAATATTGTGGTTAGTTGCTGTGCTTGTTTATTGATTACCAAAGCTATTTTACTCTATAAATGTATTTATGTATTTAATTCAGTTTTGTTGCTATTTATATCTTTCAATTAACTCATTAAGGGAGTAAGTTAAGTAAAATATTTATTTTAATTTTAAATAGCTACCAAAAAATTGTTACAAGGGCGCCAAGGGATTCTAATACCCTTCACAAGGGTGCTGCGAGCCTAGAAATGTTGAGAATCCCTGATTTAGAGGAAATAAACAAATTTACATTTTTAACCTGATCTTATTACTCATTTGGGCTATCCACATTTAATTGCAGTATTCTGGTGGGGAAGTGATGAAGATAGAATTGAATGGAAAATTACTCGAATTTGCGTAGAGGAATAATGGGAAACTATTTTGTAAAATCACTCGCAGAACACCCAGCTGGTATTCGATCCCAAGCCTTCCCGTCACCATGAAACCAGACCAAGTGGGATTAACGTTTATTCCATGTGCTCACCGATTAGGATGGAAAGTATGTTATTCTAAAGATAGTTTTTATATTCAATTTTCACAATTGTATATTTATTTAAATGCCACAGAAACTTGTGGTGGATTAATTTTACAAATAAATTAGCTGCGATTGACTATTTTAATTTATGAATCCATTTGGTTGGTCGGGTGAAGTACGACTTCTTGTTATTATAAGCTAAATTATTAATTTTATGTTGGTAGATTTCAAAACAATAAATAAAAAAAACAAGTCATTTGTTCCAATCTGGTATTTAAACCCTTGCCTCCCAATATGTTTGTTTAGTTTTTAATAGCGGTCTACCGATGCGGCTATCGATGAATTGTTATCGGGCGATTATTAATGAATTGTCAATTAATCGTGATCGGCAATTATTAAGTCGATTAATCTTTTTTTTAAATAGAATTTAAATAAAAATCACTAAAAACACTTCTATACACACTTCATCTGGGTTGCGGACTATGCAAAGATTACATAACCAGAATAAGAAATATAAGTTCATACCGTTGATAAAACTAACAATCTAGTTCCAATTTTCGCCGGTTATGCATAAAATATAATTTTGTATAAATTATTAAATTAACTGCTATCATTCTTTTAAGCATATATTTCCCAATAGTTACTAATAAATAATCGATAATTGGGATTAATAGGTGTAAATAGTACTAACACGAACAATTATTTTAAACAATCGGTAATCGGTGATTGATTTTACTGAATCGGTACAGCTCTAGTTTCTACACACATAAGTTGTGGCTTTGACCTCTATTGTCAAAGTTGAGTGTTAACTGTGCTATCCTTGTCTGAACGATTCATGTATCTCTCTCTATTTCCTCACAGCACTTTCAGACCAGCGTTTTCTGCCTCACAGAAGATAATATTTTTTTGCTTATCTAGTGTGTTAATAAGACTAAAGTAGTTTTTTTAAATCGCGTGGCAGTTTTTGAGTGGACGAAAAATATAAATCTCAACCCTAGAAAGACTTACTCGCAAGTGAGTTCTTGGGAGCCAGAGCAGATATATGTCAGTGTCTTAGGAGGGGAAGGGTTTCTTGGAGGGGGTAATTTTGATCATATTTACTCATTTGGAACTCATTTAGGCCCATGACCAATTTTTAACGTACATGATTCCCCTTAAGGTTTTTTTAAAACATATTGGAGTCATATGTGCTATGAAATTAATAAGCTACTAACCTAAGCATTCAGGAAGAATTTAATATATTTTATTAATCATCATATCGGTTTTGGGGATAGCCCCTTCCCCCCTTTCACCTTGACAAGGACCTGCCCACACCCTCTGTCCCCCTCTCCAGCTGTAAACACTTTAATAAATAGTGCTTTGTGTTTGGAAGAGGGAGTCTTTTGTCGTTAAATAAAAAAGTGTTTTACTATGGGTATTAATTTAACATCCACGCCTCCTCTTGGAAACAAACTGTCGACCTTGGACAACACCCAAATCTGTAGCCCTCTATGTGACAGGACAATTCTTGACGACTTAAAACAGTGCATCTAATCAGGTACGATCTAGATTCAAACCAAGGGTCTCCCACGCGGTGGACTAGATTTAGTAGTCCATTGAGGAATATGTTCAGATAAAAAAAAATCATAAAAATAGTGGATAGTAATATTTGTAAAATTATATCAATAATCATCGTTTAACTTAGTTTTTTTTCAACCAAGTCTTGGAGGTCATCCGTAAATCACGTAACGCTGTTTAAAGGGGGAGGGGAGGAGCTCTAATGAATACACGAAGTTACTTGGGGAAGAACCCAGCTGGGGTTGACAGATTGTTCTCGAGTGATACAAATCCGTAGCACAACTTCCTTCGGAGGGGAAGTAAAGCCATCGCGTCGGTCCCAAGTCGATAGTGACATGTAAAAACCCGCCTCGGTGGCGTAGTTGGCTAACGCGCTTGTCGTGTTGAAGCTCGACTGCTGAGGACAGGGAGATCGAGGTTTGAATCTCGGTCGGGTAAACTGGGGGTGGTTTTTCCTAAATGGTTTTCCACTCTCCTTCCACGCAAATGCGTGTTCACTTCCTCTAATTCAACCTTCCCAAGTCCTAATCCATTAGCGTAATTAGTACTTAAAAAGCGTATAACCCGAACGGGTAGTAAGACGTGGTGCTAAATATTATTATTATTGACATGTAAAAGAACTCTGGAGAGTATGTGAAAATATCTTTCCCGGGAAAATTGGTAAGCTCTTTCACTCTTGCTCATAGAAATTCTCGTTTATTTAAAAAAAAATTATTATCAGTCTGTTCAGAAAGTGCAATTTAAATACATCAAAATTTTATTTTTATTTCATTTGAAGTATGTAACGTGCACTTCATGAACCAATTGATACCAGTACACGACTTACTAACTAACTTAAATCTATAATATAAACAACATCCAGCCCCGGGGCATTAATTCAGCACTGTGATAGGGGAAACCCACATTTCACCAGTGATAATTTTTAGGTCATGCCGGGAATCGAGCCCATGGCCCTTACCTCAATAGAAAGACACGCTACTGAGTGAGTTAAAGTGTTGTACAAATAAATACATAAAATTATTAAATAAGATACATTACATCTCATGATAATTTTTTATAGACCTCAACCACTTTTTTTTACTATATTGTCTTCTCGTCTAACCGTATCTTAATAGCATCCAAACATTCTCTCATCTAAATAAAGTAAATTATATATAGATTATGGGTTCTTTATTTAAAATTATAAACTTTGATACGATAATCCTCTAAATAAATGGCATGACACAATCGCACAAACTTTATAATTTAATCTATTACAGTTTGAAACAAAATTTCCAAAAATAGGAGATGTGGGATAAACATAAACACAAACATATAGTTTTGTCAATCATAAAAATAATCTCCATATGTACTGTACATTTTAAATCAAATAGGTCAAGTCATTATTTTTTTAATTAGTCATCAATCCTCAGTAAAATATCTTAAAAATATTAATGTTTAAAAACAATATTTTTGTTTTCTTACTTATCATGTAAAACAACTTTCATATAGGCAGGTACCAATTTAGATCTAAATCGTAAAGGCCATTTACGAAGGACCTCAATTTTTCTAAGATATGCAGTCAGTATAAATTAAATGTATTTATTTGATAAAAATAAACACATATTCATATTTATAATTTGAAAAAAAAAAATACTGTAATCATTTTTAACAAACTTATCAAAGCTAGTTTTTAAAAATTCAAAAATTTTCAAAAGCCATCCATCAATACCATCAAATTAATTTTTTAAATAAAAACCAATTTAATTCTGTATCGTGTAGGCAATTCCTCATACACACATTTTCAACCAAATCATTACAACAATCTATTATAATAAAAGGAAGTGTTTGTCTTTGTTTGCGATGCCCAACCAAATCTACGGCACGCAGAGACCTGAAATTTTTAACATAAGTGGACGGAAGGTGGTCCAAATGCATCTCAAGGTCGAATTTTTAAATTTTTAATTATCTTTTTAATTAGGCTATTTTTAACAAATTTTCGTAGGTGGATCACGGGCAACGCCGTGTGGGATTGCTAGTTTTTAATAAATTTCAAATTTTCAAAAATAACTCATCAGCAAAATACATTTAAATTAGTTTATGGTTAAAATAGTTAAAGTAATTTTCTAAAAATTTAGTTATTTTGCAAAAATTAGTCATCAGTAAACCAACCCTTATATGAGATCTGTAATAAAAAAAGTTCCTGAATGCATGATTATTATTATTATCATCATCATCTATGTTTGGATATCAAGTTTGAACAAAATCCATTAAATCGTTAAAGCTGTGGCTTTAAGTATATACAGACAAAACAGAGGGACAAGGAGAATTATTTAAGTCCCAACTTTAGAAATTCGGGCGCAAATAGCCATACCATCATAATATTGACGGAGACAATCTTACCAATCACAGGTATTACAGGTAAATAAAATAAAAATCTGGTTTTTAGATACCGAGAAATTGACATAAAAATAAAATGTCAGTTTCCGAAATAATGGATACACCTTTGAATATGTTTGATATTTGAAATATTTTGGCACGTCCTGCGCGTATAATTTCTCATTTTAGTTAAACTTTAAAGAAATTGGTTTGCTATTACTCCATGAATCACTGTCGAAAGGAATATATTCACATTAAATAGATAGACAGCTTAAGTCATCGGTAGATTTCATTCATTGTTCACATGGCGTGTGACTAAAAATAAATGTAACAGTTTATTACACTTCATAAAATTCTAGGTTTCTTGTCGATAAAATTTCCAACGCAGCAGGACGTACGTTGTAATTTCGGGCGTGTCTTCGGGAGAAGTTTTGTTGTTGTAGTGGGTGTCATGAGGATGGCTGGAAGGTTAAACGTCTTGTGTTATTCAGGATGTAATGTGGGAGAGCGGAGTGGTTATAAAAGTCGGAAGATGGTTGATTTTTATCGCTCTCAGGACGACTGAATGAAGAACGTTGTGGACATTTTTAAGTTTAATATTTTTTTATACTTTTTTTCCTCTCTCTCTCTTGCATACGTTTGTGTGTGCGTGTAAGCGTGTGGGCGATGAGATTTGTTGGGTCTATAAGAGGATTTTAAACCTTACTACAGGTGGAGACATCGGCCATTAGGAGCGAACCAAACACAAGCGAAGGGTTCAACAAAACAATTGAATGATGACCTGCCCAGAAAGCAAGGGACTTAGCCTTGTTTTAAATCTAGAATAGAACAAATTTTTAAATTTAAAAACAAGGTATAAACTTGTATAGGAATGGGTAAACATATGTATTGATAGAGTACATGAGCACAATTCACCTACATATGTATACACACATACAAATAAATAAATAAAGGTACATTTTGCTAATATTAAAGAAAGTAACTTACCATATATAAACACTTCTAGTAAACGTTTTGTTTGCTCCCTTAATTAACATAAGAGAGACCTGCATTGGTGTCCACATGGTCTAAGGCATCACTCTACTGTTAGATTAGACTGCCAATGACAGGGAGATTGGGGTTTGAATCCCTGTTGGCTGTACGGAAGTTTTTCCAAAGTGGTTTTCCACTATCTCTCCACGCAAGTGCAGGTATATTTCCTTTAAATTCAACCTTTTTCGTCGCTAATTAACTAGCGTAATTATAATGAACAGGTAGTAAGATATGGTGATAAAAAACATACGTGTGTTAACTAGAAATGATTTAATATTCATATATTGCTATGTGGTCTAAGGTATTTGGATCGCAACATACTGGATTACCTGTGGATTTACCCAAAATTTACTTAATCTCTATCAGAGAGATACGTCTGTAGAATATACTCTGTAATGAAACGAATTAACTTACTGAAAGTGTTGATATATAGTTGCATTGGATAATTATTTAGCAAGCACCTTTCAAAAAACAAGTTTTTTTCTAGAAACAAAAAAGGCTTTTTGAAATAAATTGGTTCTAAATCAACAAACTTTACACTCAACGAAGTAATAAAAGTGCAGTATATTGTATATATTAGCAGACGAAACTCATGAAGTTAAAGAATCAATATTATGTATCGTATAAGAAAGCTATGTTTTAAAATTTATTTAGGGAATATTTGACTTATAATTTTGTTGACACTCCTTATTATGAAATATATAGAGACACATAAATTGATATAAGAATGCAGAATAAACTATACTGTGGAAGATGGAGAGGTCGAAGCTCAATCCCAGTCACGTGTACTGAGTGTGGTTTTCCACCATCCCTCCACGCAAATGTGGGTACACATTCTCTAAATTCAACCTTTCAAATCCCTAACACATACGTTTAACTAGTAGATAGGCGTATAACCCGAACGGGTAGTCAAACGTGGTGCAAAAAAAAATTATATATATACACACACACACACACACATATATATATATATATATATATATATCAAAAACTTACTGTGTTACACACACACAATGTTCATAAAACATAGTCAAATAGGGCAATACTGTAGGGTTCAGGTAGTATTCAAGTTTATATTGAAAACAAAATAGGATATAGGTCCTTATTGGCTACTTTTAGAAAAAACTGGCCTTTTAGAAAAACTGGCTTGCAACCACTAGTTTTTGTTTTTTATTTTATATTTTAGCAACGTGTCCTACTACATTAGGGCTATACACGTGTATTGACTAGGTCTACAGTCTACACTAGTGTTTCAGATAACTATAAAGGGCAAATTTATTCAAGTATATCCGTATTTACGTTGAGGGATAGAGGAAAACCATTTAGTAAAAAAAAAAACCTACAGTACACCCGACTGGTATTCGAACCCTGATTTCCACATAATCACGGCAGTCTAGTCTATCGTGAGGTTGACACCTTAGATCATGTGACCAATGAAGCGGGTGTCTTTATAGTGTGTTTGTATACACGAAAGTATATAAGGCATTCACGAGCTAAGTTTACCTGAATGACAGCTCGAAATGTTACTAGAAGTAATCCCTAATATATCACTACGCCAACAGCTGACATCTATCACTTTGGATGACTGTAATGAAAACAGATGGTAATATATTAATGTGATAACTAAACACAGTAATTTAGACCAATATTATTTATATATTTATTTGAGGTCGGAATCAAAGTTTATTTATAGTTTTATTCCCCTTAAAAAAATATTCACACCACTTTCACAAAAACTTCTAACGAACATAGCCTCAAAATGGCGACTGACGAATTTAAACCATATGGTTGAACATAACGGTAAACAAGTTTTTTTACAATGATGCGGACACGTAGTTGATGAAAATACTTTATTCAGTTAAATATTTCAAAATACGATAAAATAATCATAAAATCATGTATTGTATGTAAAAAAATGACAACAATTTTCTCTTTTCCAAGTAAATACGATGCCTGTATTAAAAGGTATTGATGTGTGCAATATATTACACAAAATCAGTAACGCTCCAAAACTAAAAATAAGTACTTTTAGTTATGTTTTAAATATTGTTTCGAGTTAGACAAAAAGAAATCATTTTAAAAAATGAAATAGTATGAGAAAACTTAAGTTTACGTTATTTTAAATGTAATATATAACAGGTAATTAAAGATATTTACATTTATAACAAAACTATGATCTTTTACAAGTGTTGGCAACCCAAAACCTAAACATATGATTTTCGAACTGTCATCCAGGTAAAAACCTATCGTGAATGGAGTATAAACTTCCTGTCTGTAAAGTAAATCTGAATGGACAGAGCACAGAAGTAAAGATACGTGTGGGTGATGACGTTGGTACAATATTTGTTATGATGCCTTCAAATACTTTCATCGTACCGCGTGGAAGTGTGGGATGTTGTTAATACCTGACCCTCAGGTAACATAACATTACCTTACACATGCGAAGCCAACGTTATTCTATGTTTGGAAACCCGGTCCACCATCACATATCTTAAAAATAACTACGTCAGAATTCATCCGACAATTCCTTATTTTCGTATCTTCGTAACATTTAAAGTTTCATTAACAGGTGGAGGTGAAAGGGAATGTAAGTTGAGGCCAGTATTTTCGTATCTTCGTAACATTCAATGTTTCATTAACAGGTGGAGGTGAAAGGGAATGTAAGTTGAGGCCAGTATTTTCGTATCTTCGTAACATTCAATGTTTCATTAACAGGTGGAGGTGAAAGGGAATGTAAGTTGAGGCCAGTATTTTCGTATCTTCGTAACATTCAATGTTTCATTAACAGGTGGAGGTGAAAGGGAATGTAAGTTGAGGCCAGTATTTTCGTATCTTCGTAACATTCAATGTTTCATTAACAGGTGGAGGTGAAAGGGAATGTAAGTTGAGGCCAGTATTTTCGTATCTTCGTAACATTCAATGTTTCATTAACAGGTGGAGTTGAAAGGGAATGTAAGTTGAGGCCAGTATTTTTGTTGTTGTAGGTTTTACAATATAAATTGTCCTACCCCTTAGCTCAGTCGGTTGATTGTCAGTCTGTGGAGCTAAAGAGTCCCGAATTCAATTCCTGTTATGTTCAAAAAATGTATTATTGGTGAAATGTGAGATCACCTCCGACAGTTATGAATCGATGGTCTGGGATTGGGTGTTAGGTCTGTTCTTAAGTCAAGTTCATTTGTAAGTCATGTGCTGTTATAATCAGTTGGCTCGGAGAATGCTGATTAAAAACCTAAAAATAATCCTCTGTTACCCAAATTAGATGCATTAGAGTCGTAACTATCCGGCCCGGTTCTAATCGTTAATAAATGCGTTTCAAAATAAACAAACCTGTATATATCCACTAAAAAACATTTACTGGATTGATAATGCTATCAATTTGAAACTCTATTTTCACTTGTGCTTGCTTTGTAGCCAATCTTTACTGTCCCGCTATAATTACTGTATTCCTATTTTATATCTCATTCAGAAAATGGGTAGATTCCATAAAAACAAAAATAAATGTTCTGTAAAGATTAAAAATATCAGGCAAACCCATACTGAAAATGACAATAGAGTCTCGTTAATCCGAACTACGCTAGTCTGAAAATCTGGTTAATCCTTACAAAAGTGAAATAAAAAATTAATTTTAAAACAAAATTTATGGTAATAGTAGAAAGTAGTGAAAAGAAACAATGTATAAATTCACTCAGCTTTTTTTGTTTTAAAAAATGATGAAAATAGCATATCCTAGGGTAGTTACAACAATTGTTTATTTGTTTGGTATGTTTATAAAATCAGTAAGTTTCTTTTGTTGTAATGGAGTGAACCTGTTGGCTGACTCAATATTCCGCCACTGACTCATGGACACCGCATCAGCTGGTGAATAGCATGCGCGTAAAACACGCCCGTTAGACCTTACAGCGAATTTTTAATTTACATTATAGGAACAAATTCGGTTAGTCCGAGAATCTTGTAATCCAAATAGGTCTTGGTTCCAATTAGTTTGGACTATCGAGACTATACTGTATTTACACTAGGATTACATACTATCCGGATAGACCAAACGCAATTGCTACTAAAGAAATATTTTATTTTACAATTTTTTTCCATAAAAACTGTAAAAATAAATAACCCAACTCACATTCCTTTAAATCCTATCTTAATCTAAATCTTTCTTTCCCCCTGATTTGATAGTTCAGAATACTAACTCCTTATTTCATATGAACAATTTGACAAGTACATTATAAATTTAAATTTTTTAAATATTTAACTCACCATATCATTATTGTTTTTGACTCTGAAAACCCATAAACTGCTTGATTTATGATTTTTTTCTCATAAGAATTACAGGATTATTTGTACTATCAATTTCAGTGACCACGTGGTCTAACGCGCTACTATCGCACTAGACTAGATTGCAGCTGACGGAGAGATCGAGGGTTCGATTCTCGGTCAGATGTATAATTAATTTTTTTCCAAAAGGGTTTTTCCCTTTCCTTCCCCCTGCAAATTCAGGTACACTTCCTATGAATATAGCCTTCCTAATACCCAAAACCATTAGCTTAATTAGTATATAGGCGTATAAGCCGAACGGCTACTAAGACGTGGTACTAAAACACTATAATTAGAAATATAAAAAATCCATATACTAAAAACTAACTTAGAGATAAGTTTTTTGATAAAAAACCTAAAAAACATACAATCTTGAATTTGATTACAAACACAACTAATTAATATTTTTTCAAATAATCTCACCAAAGTTTTGGGTTTCATCGCTTACAAAATTAACTGTGTACTGACCATTAGTTTGGTAATTGGACCTATTTTGTTACTGGCACTTCACTTATTTTGAAAAAAAAACAGTCTAATAATTATTTGATTTATTCACCAAAGTTGTGGTAGAACTATGTATTACTGTAGAAGGATTAATACAAAAATGTGCATTAATAAATATTTATCATCAAGTATTCATTCACCAAATATGTTAGTTTAAGCTAGGGTCGAAAGGAATGCGAGTTTTTTTTAGCACCGTGTCTTACTACCCGTTCAGTTTGTACACTGATATACTAATTTATGGTAATAGTTTTAGGGATTAGAGAGGTTATATTTAGAGGAAGTGTATCAGCAATTTCGTGGATGGAGAGTGGAAAACCATTTTGAAAAGAACATCCTCGTTGCACCCGACCGAGATTCGAACATCGATCTACCCGTCATCGGCAGTCTATTCTATTGCCAGAGTAGCACGTTGGACCACGTGACCAACGAAGCGGGTAAAATGCAAGTTAAGATAGGTACTTATGCAGTATCGATGGCAAAATTAAAAAAAAAAAATTCAAAATACACCATAAAATATTGCTTCAGTAGATTCGATCGGTTTAATTTTTTATGCATAATAATCCCAAAAGTTATTTAATATTTTTAATGGGCATATTGGAATTTAGCTGGACATTTTATCTTCATTTAAAAAGTTTATGTTTTATTTCCACCATCCCGGAGCCAAATATTCAACAACTGTTGATATCACCACTTGTAGAAAATTAAGCACTTAAGTTTCTGCTGGAGCAATATTTGATTTATTTTGCCGAAAAAAATCCCATCTTCAGCTTTCACCTTGAAATTGGTAAATTTGAGCATTTTCAACTTATTTATTTAAAGCTAATTTTGGTCATTGTTGGCTACTCTACATTTATTTATATATTTTCTCTAAGCGTTCGTAACGTATGAATTAAGTATCAGGGGCTACAACTTGAGTTGACCAATTTGACCTCAAAATAAGTCTTATTTCCTGGAGTGATTCTCTCCCCAATCTGTTAGATTAATTCAATTTTAAATGTTTGTGGATTAAATATGTTTTAATCAATTCAATTTCTAAAATATTTTCAAGTAAAATATTTTGACAGCAGTGTACGTCGTCATAGCTAATGACAAATGTTTATTTTCCCTTATAACCTTTGGTGCAAATTGTGAATAGATCACTACTCTCATTTATACAGGATGTATTTTAATTGGTGTCAAATATTTTAGGGGCGTATTCCCACTGACCAAACATTAAGAAAATTTCATCCAAACATGGATATAAAAACCTTTAGTTTCTGAACTAGGAGGAATTTTATTTTTCAATTAATAAGCAATCCAACAGAAAAAGAAGCCCGATCGAACAACAACAGAAAGAAACATAAACTCAAGAAGACAAAACATTTTGTTACAAAAATTGTTCAAAGTAGTGTCCTGCTTCGATGCATCTTATGAGAATACATTACATACTTTGTCGTACTTAATTGGATGCACCTGGAGTGTTAAATATTTGCTCATATCCATTTAAGATACACTCTCTTAAAACAGGAGTTGCGTACAAAATTGACTTTAAATGTCCTCAGAGATAAAAATCCATTGGGTTCAAGTCTGGGTGACTAAACAGGCCATTCAATAGATCCGCCACGATCAATCCAACTTTGAGGAAAATCTTTAATAATTCTAAAACAAAGCGTTTATAGAACCATGTTTATATGGGCATTTCTTAATGTTTGGTCGATGGGAAAAGGCCCCTAGAATATTTTACACCAAGTAAAATACACCCTGTGTAGCCTGCATAGCTAGATTTAACAGACCTAATTTATTGGCTCGAGCCAATAAAAATAATATTAAAACACATGACTTTTGGGTGTATTAAGTGTCATTTAAATAACAGCTACCTTATCCTGCTTTCACCAATGATTTTAGGATGTTTGCCTCCTAAAATGACCAGAAAATAATGATCGCTTTACTATAACTGGCATTAAGGTCATTTTACAGTGGTAAATATCAAAGTTTTATGAGTCTATAGCATCTTGGCAGGGAATTTAACATAGGTGTGGACAGGGAAAGATAGCAAGATGTCTTAGCCCATTCCATCATACATACATACATACATGCCACGCTGTTCCCTTACGGGGTGGGCAAAAAATGGTGCATGTAGTTAAAAAAACTCCGTACTTAATCCATCCTCGCTAACTTTCTCCACACTTCTCTATCCTTACATACTTCCTTTACCTCAACAACATCCATACACAGAGTAATGCATGCTCTTTTACTCTTAAAACGCTTTTAAATGTTTATCTTTTTTAAACATCCATCTACAGAATTTAGCTACGTTTTACATGGACTACCCCTTTCTTTTGATCCACACACTCTACCTTCATATATTTTCTTCGTTGATCCACAATAATCCTCTCAACATGCCCAAACCAACATTGATCTATTGGATTCCCTTTCAAACCACACTCCTTCAACACCCATTCATTACTGACTTTGACCTTCCAAATAAGGAAACCGGCATTCGCTTTACCTGGGTGTTTCATTATTTGGGATGATCTGACCCTCCTTCTCAGCCGGGCATATTATGTTCTGCTAGTTGGCGTTGTCTCTACATTCGGTACAGTTAAAATCACAAATGTCATTAAATAGAAATTTCAAATTAATATTTGCAATTATCATTTCAGACTTACTCTATGGCATTAAAAACTTGAAAGTTCATTGCCACATTTATTAAAGAACACCACCTCTCCCTATCTTAGTCTAGTTCTATCCAGTCCACCTCATTACACCAATCTCTCTCAGGTTCCACCTGCGTCTTTCTAATGGTCTCTTCCTATTGGGTTTGCCAGTTAGCACCATGAACACGGTTCTAGATTCTCCTATACGCGCTGCATGTCCTGCTCGCCGTAAATTGTCAGATTTACTAACAATATCTTATGCTGATTACAGGGTATGTAACTCATCATTGTGTAACCTGATCCACTCCACAATTGCCTCATCCATTTTTGAACTAAATATCTTCCTAAACCTCTTGTTTTCGAACACCATAACTTTTTTTTTCACCATTTAATTTAAAAGACCACGTTTCACACCCATAAAGACCAGTACAATGTTTTTTTAAATATATTCTGAGTTTTACATTCCTGTACATCAGAAGATACCAGACATTTCCGAACTGTATTTGTTTCCTAATTTCCCATCTAATATTGTTGTTGCTAGTTAGAATTGTTCCTCACTAACCCTGTCAAATTAAAGGTTGCTCCAAGTAATCTCTAAATTTTCGTCCAAATCTGTGTTCTCTGGTTGTGACTATATACATAGTATTTTCAGCGTTCCCTTCTAAACATATTTCCTCACTAGCTTATGATGAAAATTTTGCATTGCTTACAACTATTTTCTTACTATTGCCCAACAAAGTTAGATTATTATGTCTAAATAGCCACAATTAACGAACAGAGCTAGTTTTAAGTAAATAATCTAAATAGTGACATGTACCTACTTAAAAAATCAAACCATTGGGATATAAAGAACAGTACTCATATATGATTAAGATTATGTAATTTTACCACTTTAAACTGTTTGTACATTAAACATTATTTTCCTTTAACATATAGCAAGTTTGACGCTTTTCAGCTCGTGAACTGTAAATATTTGAAATAATCGAATCATGACCTTCATTTACTAAAAAAATGTATCAAATTCTTAAAACTATTACTGGAAATTGATCCTAAGACCCAACGATGTGGAGGATGGGGTAGATCGACCCGAAAAGTATAGGATATAAGAGTGGGCGAGAACATAATAAGATGACTCGAAGTAAAAATCAGATATTTTGTTTGTCAGGGCAGGCAAGGTGGTTGGGAAGGGTGCGGTTGTTGATTGTAGGCGCCAATACGGCGCCTGCATCGCTCGCTGCACCTTGACAAGTGAGGAGGAGGAGGAAACGGGTGAAGAGAGGGTAGGGTGGTGGACAAGATGACAGGCATGCACTTCTCAGGGAGTGTTCCGGATAAAGTTTCATTACAAACACCAAGCTTCTGTCAGCCACTTACCACCTCACGATTACCCATACTCTTCCGCGCGCTCTCTTCATTCTGTCTCGAGATCTCTCACTCACCCACTCAGTTCTTCCTTCAACTTTCAGTAGTCTTTCCCTATTACTTTATGTTCCTCTTTTTTTAAATCTTCTTCTACTATATCTCTTAGTCTCTCTTTCTAGAATCGATATTGTCCATTCAAGGTAACTTTGACTTTATCTGACAGTTGAACATCTTTATTTCTTTACATCCATTACTGTTTCCAGCAGTTTTTTTATTCAAGCCATATATTTTCCCACTACCAGCTGGCTAGTCCTATCGTAGCCTCACATGACTTATAAACTAACCTGAGCCAAAAAAACAGAACAACATCCCTTCCCCGGCCGTTAATTCATCACTGTGAAGGGGTAAACTCACATTTCACCAACTATAAATTTTTCGGCCATGCCGGGAATCGAGCCTGGGATCCTTGGATCAGTAGACAGACACGCTACCGACTGAACTAGGGTGTCGGATTGTTGTACATCTATTTAAAAAAAACGTTTAAAATATTTATCCACTCCACAAATATGTCGTATCTTTGACTTCACTTGCCAAAAGAACAACACATATTTGTGAACCTGATAAAGATGGACCGGCATACATTTATCTGATTACCAAACCCTTCCTTCACCTCTGACAAGACATCTTGTGAATGTGAGGAATGCCAGGTCTCCACCGTGG
>CABFOW010003590.1:0-25333 GCA_902141385.1 Timema californicum
TGAAGGACCTACTGTTTAACGTGGAATCCGAACCACGGTGGAGACCTGGCATTCCTCACATTCACAAGATGTCTTGTCAGAGTCATTTTTAAAAAGCCAATCCTAATTTTAAAATTCCAGCCTTAAGGTGCACATGTTCTTGCACTGGTACTACTAATTTTTAAATGTTATACCCCTGCGTGGGGTAGATATTGTGCAACGTTCACGACATACATACAAACACATATACTCTCTTAATTATATTAATACATATTTTATAAATATTATTATAGAATAATAAATATTCACTACTTTAAATTATTGTAGTACTAAAGTACATCTTTACCGACGATACTAAAACGTTATTGTACTATTTTTCAAATACAAGTTTTATCCCTTTAAAATTAGCACAATTTTAAGGGGTTCAGACTTGCAACTATTATCAAATTTGAGTTACAGTAAACAATATTTTTAAATCATTAAACAATATTTTTAAATCATTAAACAATATTTTTAGGCATACAACTTTTACCTATGCAAAGTATAATCAATTTAAATCCTATGTTTCCTTTTTTTTAAGCCTTTCCTATCTATCTCTGGGTGGTCGTCAAACTACAAGAACACGCAGGGTTTTTTTTTTCAGAGGACTGTGAGCTCAAATTTCATTGGGATAACTTATATATATGTAAGTATTAAATATGTAAAGTAAATTTTCTACTTTGTAAAGAGTTCGTTTTTAATGCTGCAAACATCACACTTTAGTATTGAAATCTCCCTTCATTGGTTCTTAAAGCCGTACAAAATGTTTTCCGAATATGACCAAAACACATGGTGGATAATCTAACTCACAGACTTGCTTTAATAAATTATGTGAGAGTTGTTTTTCTTGTGTGGAATCTGTTAAAAATAGTATAATAGGTGGGGAAATTGACCGATAACTGGTTGACCTTAATGCTAATAGTTGTCTAATTTCTCATATAAAATCTGTTATTTGATGTTACTAATATATTAAATTTGGCAAAAATCTGATTAAAACAGTAGAATTGATGTGGACTATTACTCACTGACTGAACTTAATGCGCGATGTAGTTTTTTTCTAGTAAAAAAAATTCAAAATGGAAACGCTTTTAATAGTATAATATTTTATAAAATCTACTAAAACTTTTAGTTGTGGTGAAGACAATAACTTTCACTTTGCTAAGAAATATAGTAATTTGTGAGAATCTGATAGTTTATCCCAAAAAAATTAGTAAATGATTGTTGAAATATTTACATTTCAAGGTTCTTTTCTTTCCATTATCTTCTCATATATTATACTATACTATGGTACCTCAGCTTTTCCCCCTGTAGTTTGAAAGCTTCTTCGTGTTTCATTTTTTGAAAATAGGTATCATAACTCCCTTTTCCAGTCTTCCGGTACCTCGTTCTCCTTCCAAATCCCCATCAGTAGTATGTTTAAATAATCACAGCATCCCTGTTTTCCCTGCTGCCCTTATCATTTCCGCAATCAGTTAATCCATACCTGGTGCTTTTCCTTGTTTCAACCTCTTTAGTTCGTCCTCCAACTCTTTACGTGTGGGACCTCTTGTCTTCTATTTATTCCTGCTCCTCTGTTTCACCCTCATCCCTTCCCTCCTCTGGGTCAAACTTTTTCTCAAAATATTTCATCTATAGTTCCTTTTCTTTCTCTCATTTCTTCAACGTTCGTAATTCTTAATCCATAATTCTAACATTGTGTCTTTTCTCTCTCCTCCAGTTTCTTTCTTATCTAACTATACAACACCCACTTATTTTCTTCCACTTCGCGTCACGTTCCAGCGTTTTTGTATATTTTTATATTCAATCTTTTCTGGCTTCCAATAATAATCTAACCGAAATATTTGTACTTACTTTAAACAAACAAAAAAAAAATCGAATTTTTACAACAGACAAAATAATATATCAATATAGAGCTAAATATACATAAGAAGTTGAGCTATCAAATGCCAGGAGAAACAATTCCTAGGGTTCACCTTTAAATGAATGATTATTGATTGAACATTTTAAAATTTGATATTTAAAGTGTACTTTTTAGATTTGCATTAGTTAAATAGTTCACGCATACAATTCAGGCTAATCACTAAGTCTACTAATTTGAAGAAACAGGATGAGTAAAGTGAATTTTAAAGGAGTGAAGAAGTATTCACTTAGAAATAAGATTCTAAACTGTTGTGGGAATCATTTATTTTCCAAATACGTATAGTTGGTTCTTTAAACTAAATCTCTTGTGTAAATGTCGAGCATGCCAGTCGATTACGCTATAGCTGGGATAGCTCTATAAGTAACAGAATATTTCAGACATATATGCTAGCAATAGCTTTGTAAATAACAGAATATTTCAGTCAAGTATGCTTGCGCTAGCCTAGTCTGTAATCAAACATGTTGGTCAAGTAAATTGGCTCTGGGCTAGCTCTACCTTTAACCATACATGTCAGTCAAGTACGTTGACATAGGGCTGACTCTACCTTTAACCAAACATGTCAATCAAGTACGGTGACGCTGGATTAACTCTACCTTTAACCAAACATGTCAGTCAAGTACGGTGACGCTGGGCTGACTACCTTTAACCAAACATGTCAGTCAAGTACGGTGACGCTGGATTAACTCTACCTTTAACCAAACATGTCAGAGGGCTGACTCTACCTTTAACCAAACATGCCAGTCAAGTACGGTGACACTGGATTAACTCTACCTTTAACCAAACATGTCAGTTAAGTACGGTGACACTGGATTAACTCTACCTTTAACCAAACATGTCAGTCAAGTACGGTAACGCTGGGCTAACTCTACCTTTAAACAAACATGTCAGTCAAGTACGGTGACGCTGGGCTGACTCTACCTTTAACCAAACATGTCAGTCAAGTACGGTGACGCTGGGCTAACTCTACCTTTAACCAAACATGTCAGTCAAGTACGGTGACGCTGGATTAACTCTACCTTTAACCAAACATGTCAGTCAAGTTCGGTGACGCTGGGCTGACTCTACCTTTAACCAAACATGTCAGTCAAGTACGGTGACGCTGGATTAACTCTACCTTTAACCAAACATGTCAGTCAAGTACGGATGACACTGGATTAACTCTACCTTTAACCAAACATGTCAGTCAAGTACGGTAACGCTGGGATAACTCTACCTTTAACCAAACATGTCAGTCAAGTACGGTGACGCTGGATTAACTCTACCTTTAACCAAACATTTCAGGTAAGTACATTGACATTGGGCTGACTCTACCTTTAACCAAACATGCCACTCAAATACATTGACGCTGTGCTCTGCCAGTAAAAGAACATTCTAGACAAGTATGATGACGTCATAAATCAGCCAGTAACATAACATGCCAGACTAGTAATCTGGCAAAGAGCTAATTCTACCTGTAAACAGGCATGCTATTTGAGCACGCTGGCTCTGAATTCACTCTTCTGTAGGACAACGCTAAATCTACCTCTTACTCACCAAATAACTTGATCTATCACACTACATTAAAAAGTACCCCTGGCACCTGAAATTCTAGTTTAGTAAAACCTCATACCCCTAAAATAAATACCCTGGAATTTATGCGATAAATTTTAACTATGGAGATGGATGGACTCACTCACCACTCGACCAGAAATACGCGGCCTAAATATTTTACTTAGTCAATAATATATTTTAAACCCGCTTTGGTGCACGCATGGTCAGAATGAAATGAATTGCCAAGTATGTGGAGATAGGGGTCGGGTGTATTGAGGGGTTTATACCCACTCTCCTTGCAAGGAAATGTAGGCACATTTTATCTAAGTTCTTCCTTTTTCTGCCTTACTATATGCAGGTATTCCAAACTGATATGCAGTCTAAAAAAAATGAAATAATCTACATTTATTTGTTTCTAATTTTAATCTTCCTCCTTTAAATGAAAACTGTTTACCACCATTCAAGAGGGGTTAGGGGATTAGGGTGGGGGAGAGGAGACCCATGATGCAGTGCAAGCCGGGGTCAGATCCTGTGTCACCGTATTAACGGTGGGTGAAGAATGGAGGAGATCAGTCGTTCTAAGACATCGACGAATACCAAAAGGACGGGTCGGATTTCGTATCCCGGGAGCGTCCTGTGACTGATTGATAAGTTTTAGTGTTTTCATTCACACCGGCGTAAGGTGTTGAATCTGTGACGTGCGTTGAGTGAATTGTAGACGACATTTATATCTACTGAGGAAGGTACGTTTGACCAAATACAACCATTATAATGTGTGTAAGTAGTAAGAACTTGAACTATTTCAACAACACGTATATCATGTGTGTATGAAGAGTAGAACTTGAATTTCATCAACAACCCTTATATCATGTGTGTACGTAGAGTAGAACTTGAATTTCATCAACAACCCTTATATCGTGTATGTAGATAGACTAGATAAGGAATTATATCAACAACACTATCATTGGTTTGAGTTGCCTAGAATTTTAGCTACATCAATCGAGTGTGGTAGTGGAGAATAAATTCAAATTCACTAACAATCTTCCTTCTATACATTAACAACTTTTAAATCTAAGCTACTTGAATATAATATGAAATATGTCAGCTCGAAACAAGATGTTAGCTATTACTTTAATCTAATATCTTCAATATTGCTCACATTTTAAGAATTAATAAAGGAAAAAAAATATTCCCTGTACTCATACAAAGTAGACGTAAGGACAGTTGTGACGATATTTTGACTATAATGTGAAATTTTATTTGATAGGAAACAGTTAATTCGTAAAATGGTATGAAACTTTGGGTATTTATTAACTATTGAAGATAAAATATGTAATACAGTTAATATTTGATATCCACCTTGATTTGTCGATACTTCATTTATTGCTTGTTATAGCAACCACGCTGCACTATTAACAAATCTAACATGAGTATGTTGAAGGTTTTAATGTGGACCTTGAAGCAATCTTAGCCACTTGTCTTCACTCATTGCTTTGGCTAAAGACACATTTATAAATATGTTAGTTTTTTTTTTGTGGCGGATAAAGAGTTAACTGTAATCATGATAGTTGGACTAATAACTAGCCGTTCAGAATTTATTGAAGTAGGAATACGAAACTTGTTCGTGTTTTTAATGATTTTGGACCTCCATTTTGTATACATATTAACTGATACATCTCAACTAGGGATTAAATGGCGCCCGTATAAAAAAAAGTTGGACTGGAGGCTAAACATATATAATAAAATTACACATATATAGTGAGCAATAAGTAAAATGAAGGCAAATAAAGGTTGAGAAAAAACTTGCTTGAGAAAGAAGGGGAGTAAGAGAACACGAGAAAATTGGAGGCGAAAAACAAACGCTGTGGAGAGATCGAATAAGCTATCTCTATACTGAAATAAATTGGAGAATTATGAAAGAAAAGGGATGATAGATATTATGAATGAAAGACTGTGAAAAGAATATAGGGAAGAAAAAAAAATATAGAGAGCTTTTACCAAAATAGTTATGTTGTGAGCGAGAGAGACAGACACGGAGAGAGAAATAAGTGACATAAGAGAACCAAGATGAATAAGAAAGTTAGATAAAGTAAAAGAGAGTGACATATAGAAGTAGATAAAGTAAAATTCCCATTGAAATAGAAAAAATATAGATTATAAAGAAAACGCAAATGGAGATATATGGAGAAAGAAACAAAATATAGTTTATGAGAGGAAATATGACGGAAAAATGGAGAGTAAAAGCAAGAATGAGCTATAAAATACGTGTGGGTAAGGAATAAAGATAGTTATAGTGATAGAGCGTAAGAATGAGAGTAAAAGTTAGTCTGAGATTAATAGCACAGAGACAATCATGTTCCTTTATGTGGCAGCTAAAAATATTATATATATATATATATATATATTTAAAAATGTTCGTTATGAAGATGTATTTAAATACATTAAATCTGCTTCTTTACTTATGTCTGTACAGTAGAATATTATCTGTCCTAGCTTCACATTAATTATTTCCCAGTGATGCACTTTTGTAATCGAACCTGAATCACTCTGAATAGTAGGTAGATATTTTCTTACCTAACGAGCTAATGTTTAGGACCAATTATATCAGGTATATGGTTCCATGGTTCATACTAGCTAAAATACGCTTATATTTAAATTATTTCCTTTCATCAAATACTAATAAAATTAATTTAGATAATTAAACTAACACACGCCATAATTTATTATATAGTCTTACTACCCACATATCTACACTAGTGGCTTAGATATGAGAGAGGTTTAATTTAGAGTAAATACGCCCGTATTTGTATGAAGGGAGAGGGTTGAATAATTTCATAGCTCACTAAAAGAAGTTGGGCTGGATTCAAAACCTCAGACTATTATTAAATGATGTATTTAAAATAAACCTAAATACATTCAAATATGTCAGTACAAAATATTACAGGCTGTTTTTTCGATAAACTTTTTTTTTCCAAGGGCACTTTATGGATACTATAAAAAATAAAATTTATGGTATACGACAGAAACAAAAACTTCGACTTTGACTTTGCTTCGAACGTTTCAAGCTTCACTTCGCATTTAAAATGTGACCTTCACCCCTGACCTACACTCCTACCCTATTAATAGTTATACAATTTTAGGACAATATCTGTATCACAATGATGGCAATATGGATGATTTTTTTTTTACAGTTACACGTAAGGTCATGTGATCTGAAACTGTCACTTTTGGTTGAAAGCATACAGTAAATATCAATAAAATAATATTACTGATATAGTACAAAGTCACTAATGTTGACTGAGAAAAAATAATATATTTGTAGTTTATTCCTTCCAGATTCCTATTAAAGTAAGCTATCATAAACAATCTTAAAACTTACGAAAATAATTTAAATTTACTGTATTCAAAGTGCCGGGCTCTAAACCCATTTGGGTGCACTAATGATTATTTATCTCCATAGAGATGTCGCTAGTTTTTCACTAATTCACACTTTACGAAAATGAGGGTGCATTACCTGCGTGTTAACATTCTTATCTCTGCCCCTTGGATAAAGTAATTGATCACCCTTATGTTGAACGTATTAATGAAGATCATCCAGGACCGATATTTTTTTTATTTTAGTACAATTCGTCTTACTTGCTGGTATATCCATCTGCAAGAAACGAGATTAGACCAAGACATCAAAATATTGACTTAGCTTGAACCTTGATCCCCCTCATTTTTCAATCGTAGCTCCATAGTACCTTGTGCCATTTGTCACTACCTATTATAGAATGAAAAACAATTGGTACTTGGTACAGCTACAACAAATCAATGAACCAATTTCCGGGAGAAAATATGAGAAACCATTTGTGGAAGGGAGAGGAAGAAGGAGGAAAGGTGAGTGCGAGGGGGAGTAAAGGTTTTGTGAGGAGGAAGTGAGGGTGTGTGTGAGGGTGTGTACGAGAGGGGAGTGAGTGTGTGTACGAGAGGAGAGTGAGGGGGTGTACTAGAGGAGAGTGAGTGTGTGTACGAGAGGAGAGTGAGTGTGTGTACGAGAGGGGAGTGAGGGTGTGTACGAAAGGGGAGTGAGGGTGTGTACGAGAGGGGAGTGAGGGTGTGTACGAAAGGGGAGTGAGTGTGTGTACGAGAGGAGAGTGAGGGTGTGTGTGAGAGGGGAGTGAGTGTGTGTACGAGAGGGGAGTGAGGGTGTGTACGAAAGGGGAGTGAGGGTGTGTACGAGAGGGGAGTGAGGGTGTGTGCGNTGTGTGTGTGTGTGTGAGAGAGAGAGAGAAATAGAGAGAGAGGGGGGAATGAGGAGGTGTGTTTGAGGGAGGAAGAAGTGTGGGTGTGTGTGAGAGTGAGGATGTGTATGGGTGGTTCGGGGTAGGAGTGAGGGGCTGAGGTGTGTGGGAGGGGGGTGGGAGGGGGGTGGGAGGTAGTGAGTGTGTTGTGAGAGTGAAGATGTGTGCTAGGGGGTGGGAGGTGTGAGAGTGTGAGTGAGGGGTTCGAGGGAAGCGGGAGGGTGGAGTGTGAGTGTATATGAGGTAGGGGGAGTAAAAGAGGGTGAAGGTGTGTCAAAAAGAGAAAAGGGTGGAGTAAGAGTGGGATGATTTTGGTGAGCTGGAATGAGTGTAGGGGTGTGTTTGTGAGGGAAAGTGTATGAGGGGATGTCCAGTGGGTGTTTAGGGGTGAAGAGTGTACATATAAAGCGTGGGACGATGGTGCGTGTGTGAAGGGTCAGAGTGCATGACTGTAAATTTAAGGGGCTGGAATGAGAGGTGGAACACTTCTTGCAACTGGGTTGCTTACGTAGAGCCATTGTTTACTGTTGATAACTGTAATGGTGATCACGTGGACTCAATGTGAGGTTAATCTATAATTGGTACATCATTAACGGGAATGCTGGGGTTAGAATCCCGGATGAATGTACTGAGAGTAGAGATGTATAAAGATGGAAATTTCGAATCGGAAAACTTTCCGCAGTGGCATGTTGCGATGGCGGGGTTAAATTGTAGAGGTAGCACCTAGAGTATATTATATTTCAAAATATAGTGAGTTAAGATAGGAGTGGGTTATAAGAAACGAGTACGGGATATGGGGGAGTGGTGGATATAAAGCACGAAGGATAGGTGGTGGAGAGGATGACAAATGTTGGGCCGACCTTAAAATTATTTTAGTTGAATTATTGATGCTAAAAATTTGAAGTATGATTTATAAACAAAATGGGTCTACAAAGGTTCACATTTATTTGTTTGTATACGGCTTTTTTTTTAGCACCCGCTCGGATTATACGACTATGTACTAAATACGCTAATGTGTTAGGGATGAGGAAGGTTGAATTTAAAGGAATTGCACCCGCGAGATTGGAAAACAATTTATGAAAAATCACGCTCGGTGCACCCAACTGAGATTGGACACGGATCTCCCTGTCATTGACGGTCTAGTGTATTGCGAGAGTAGCACGTTAGACCTTGTGGCCACCAAAGCTCATTTGATGATATTTTTGGTGTTAACGCCCGTAGGAGAAATTAATCTTAAGTATAAACGTTGACATTTGGGATATCTATGTCTTGATTACATTAGTTCCATTTAATCAGTTGAAATTACTTTACAGAAATAATAATAGAACATTTTCTGGAAAAAATATAGGGAAAATCTTCCGTCTTACATTTCCTTGGAATGTGTTTATATTGAGATTTAATTTACCTCTTCTGAGCCATTCCAGTTACACTTTTGGAACAGTTCCACTACACCTAATTTCATTGTTGAGTAAACTGCATGCTTACTATTGAGCAACAGCGTTGTCATTCTTTTGTTTCCCTTGATCAGTCTTCCTTCGAATGTATATTAAATTTGGCAATGCTGGGATGTCAACGTTGTCAGTAATTGGGGCTTTTTCCTCCAGAACAGTCGTAAAGTTACAATAGTCTGAGTCTCGTGTTCCTAATAGCTAGCTCAAAAACATTTAACTAAATAACCACTCATATTTTATTAGTACTCTGTGTAGAATTTTTGTTATTGATCACGTTAAGATTTTGTGCGTATGTGTTTGTTGTGTTTTTTGTTTTTTTGCCGTGAAGTTGTGGAATTATAGTTTTATGACTATATTAATATATTTATTTGAATACTAGTGTATTGTTAACAGTTTATATAAAGAAAACATTATGGAATCTCCGGCTTGTTACAAGCAGTTACACTCCAAGAGGAAAATATTAAGTAGTAAAAAAAGGGCACTGGTTTTAAGATTCTACGCCTATTTTCGTTAAGACGGAGCTTGACAGTAACTCAAGCAACAATGCATATTGTTTGTATATTCATTATGAGGAAAAAAGCTTTATGCATAAAATAATTTAACCATACCATTACGTGGTATAGTGAAACGTTATTAAACTTCAATCTTGAAAAAAAAAATACTATTGTGGAAATTGTTTGTTTTTAGAAAAGGCTGTACACCGATAGGAAATGTGTTTGCCTGTCGATTTAACCCCCCAACCTCCTAGTGCCGCATTGTTTACAATGAGAGATTTCCAAGTAAACCCTCCCCCCTTACTTCCTATCAAAGGAAAGCTAGAAGGTTTGGCAACCGGTAACAGAGAGAGTGAAGATAAATATTTTCTCCATAAGATCTGCAGTTCCCTCAGATATGAAATTAGGTGTAACGATAAAGCTCAGCTCGGATATCAGAAAGGAGAAGAGGCCAGCTACCCCCTCCCCCTATAAACATGTATGTTATTGTTATTAAATTGCAATGAGAGACTATTTTATTAATGATTTAAATCTTAAAATAAAAACGTATTCTTAAAATTTGTTAGCTTTAATATTAAGCTTGTGAATCACCTTCTTTTATTTAAGGTTATGTTAAAAATCGGTCAAAAATTGTTTACTTCGCTGAGTCAAATATTTTCAACTTTGTACAAACATCCATCCGGGTACCGGACTCGTTTTAGAGGATTTCGGTAAAATAAACGTAGAGAATTGAGAAGTGAAAGTTGATAATTAAAATTTAAGAATGGGCTGACAAACAAGACAAATCAAACAAACAAACAAACAAACAAACCAAAAGGCCAATTTACTATTAAAAAATGACATGAACAGCATAAAAAAAAACAAAGAAAATATTTAAATATAGTGATCCTAAAGTTAAACAGAATTTAATGATTCAAATGTAATTTTTTTCAAATCTTTTATAACTTATTTTATGTTAGGTGTAAATTAATATGGTGGGGTCCTTAAAATAGATTGCAGTGTTCATCCAATTGTTGAATAGATTATTATACTTCCATAATAATACACTTTTACTCTACTTATTAGTTTTGATATTTAGCCATAATTCTTTTTTCATAGATAAGAGTTTGCGGGCTATATAAAAATACGCTATGAGCCACATGAGCCGTAATTTTCCAAGGGTTGCTTTAAAGTATTAGATATGATCTTAAGATCTGTGAGTCCATACCATGATTGATTAACCGGTCAATTAGTTACAAGATTGCGCTAGAACCATAAAACACATTTAAATGCTGTTTTCTGCAGTTTACACTTGAAAACAGTGGCATTGGAATCAGTTTAATAGTTTTTATAGTTTTAAATAATTAGATTTAATAATATTCATTATAGTTGTAGTAAGGAGAAATATGAAATTATAATACAAGGAACGTACTTAGATGTTAAAATTACTTAAATTGATTGACCTAAAGAAGTTATGCCAATTAATTTAAGTAAATGTAACATCTAAGTACGTTCCTTATATTATAATTAATTTTAAGTGTTTTAAATATTTTTTAAATATGTTGAAACTGTTTCGCTGGTCTTAATTCCATAGTTTTTTTAAGGTGCAATACAGAAAAGCAGGGATACTATTTTCGAATACATCGATTAAGGGGGACAAGGGATGGTCACAACTTTTTGGTATCTATTTTTATTGTATTTTTTGGAGTGAGGAATGTGAAGACATTGTCAGGTGCCAACATCAATTTGGCACACAACCTGTTAGTGGCTTACATTGAAACAAGACTGAAGAGTATAATCAATATTATAAGGAGAAAACCAAGGTAACTTAGATAAATTAAAAAACAAGAGTCACATTGTGAGAAATTCAACTGAACAAATGTTAAGTGAGGTGACAGAAGAGAATATAAGTGCGGAAAGGAAGTGGAATAGTGTTTGAACATTTTTTTGAAGGTGCTAAATGACAATGTTGAAAATGTGAAGAAGACTGCACGAAAGCCCTGGATAACAACAAAAATGTTTAGTAAAATATAGGAAAGAATGAAATTTAAAATCGTCAACAAAGAACAATATACGAGGTTATACAACGAGTTAAGGAGAGAAACAGACAAAGCGAGGGAAGACTATATAGAAAATATGCGATGAGATTATCGAAATGCAAAGAAAAATACCTCATGTACCAGAAAGTAAAGGAGCTGGTAGAGAATGAAAATAAAGGTGTGAAAACAATAAAAATAGAAGAAGAAAAAAGTTTAGTTGGTGACGGATCATAGAGTGGTCTCTACGATTTGAGTGAGATGTGTAGAAAGATTTTACGACAAGGAAAATTGACCAAGGATACCTAGAGCTTGAAGCAGAAGAAGTGGTCGAGAAAGAAGAAAAAAGTACACAGAGTTTTAAATAGTAAAGTGGTGAGAGCCATAAAGGATACGTGAAGAATTAGAGCTGCTGGAGATAGTGCCATACCAGCTAACCATCTGAAGGATCTGGAAAATAACGGAATATTGGATCTGATGAAACCTATAAATAGAATCTAAGAAACAGGAGAATGAACTAAGGACTTTCTAGACGCAGCCATGGTGGCTCTAAAGAAGAATAAACAAGCAAAGAAATGCAGTGACAACAGGAACATCAGCCTTATCTTTTATACGTGGCAAAAATATTCAACAGACGATTGAAACAAAAATTAGAAAGTGTGATGGTAGAAGACCAATTTGGATTCATAAAATGAAAAGGAACATGAGATGCCATGGAGATGGTGAAATTATTTGATAAGAGTATGCTGGAAGTCAAAGAAGAAGTCTAATTTGGTTTCATCGACTAGCAAAAAACGTTCAATAGAGTGACGTGGAAGAAACTGATGGAGATACTTAATTTAAGAATATTGGCATCAACTGTAGGGACAAAAGTCTGATTGCAAAACGGTTCCTAGGGCAGAGAGTGAGGGTGAGGCTGAAAGATGGAGAGACCAACAGCGTAGAGATAGGAAGCGGAGTGAGACAGGGATGTTGTTTTTCACCTAGTCTGTCCAAATTGTATGATGGAGTGGCTTGTCAGTGAAGCCCTAGGGAACGTGGCAATTTCAGGATAGGAGGATTAGTCATCAACACAATAAAATACGCAAATGATTTATCATTGCTGGTCAAATATAAAGAAGAATTTCAGGAAATTATGTACTATTTGGTGGAAATAAGGATAAGATAAAGCATAGAGATCGACATTGAGAAGTCCAGTACTATGTCAATTTCAAATAATAAAGAGCCACTGAAAATCAAAATTGGAAAAGAGGAGTTGGAAACCGAGAGCAGTGCAATTACTTGGGTAGTCTGCTGACTAAATATGTCTACTGCTCCAAGAAAATTAGATCGAGGATTGCCATGGAAAAACTGATTAAATACTACATTTGGAGCATCGCACTGTATGGAGCAAAACTTGGACTCTTAGGAAGTCGGAAAAGAAATATTTAAAGAGATTTTAAATGTGGTGCTAGAGAAGACTTACACACAGTCATGAACTTATTAACGTTAAAATGACTCGATACCCAACACGTCCACACCCTTTCCGTCCTTTCCTTCGAGTGTCCTTGAGCCGCACCCCAACACTCAACCAATCCTACCGTTTTTTCTACCTGGCATATCCCAGTCACATTCCTACCCTCTCTTCAACCGTGACTAATGGACATCCTTCTCACCACCAACTTTCCACTCGCCTCCTCAGCTATACAATCCTATCCATAAAACGGATCTGACGTCTAGTTCCTTATTTGAAGAGGTCACAATAATCTCTATCCTAGTTTTCAAATTGATCTAACTGGTAATCTTATTGAGGTCAATTTGGGGGGAGTATTGATGGGGACCTTGCATAGCCTCTATCAAGCAATGAGCCGGTTATTAGCAATACGCTTATATGTCACTCACTTTTCTTTCTTTTGAAACTGTTCACTTCACTTGTTGAAATATGCCATTTCACTTAGTGTTACTTACAACATTATACAGTACATAAAATTCCTTACCTATTTACAATAATTTTAAAATTTACTCCTAATATAATTGCAAATAAAATTAAACTTTAGATTGAAACATACATCATAGTGATAAAAAGAACAAGATAAAATACAAATTAATGCTGGTAACTGAACCCAGGTCCTTTAGCTGCCAGAGGTTCTTTTTGGTTTCCTCATCTTCTTTTTATATTTTTTTCAGCCACGTCTGCGTCTACGTGGCACGGTTTTAAGAATGTTTCATTAATAATCCAGATCAGTCTGTTCGTCGCTTGGCAGTGTATAACATAAGCATTTTCATACTTTATACCTACAACTCTGCCAGGTCCGCAATACAATAAATAGGTGGAGTTTTTATATCTCTCTATCAATCACTGACAATAGCTTGTGCGTTTTTATCAGTACCAACTGTCCGACTTCATACTCTGACACCTTCGGAAACTTCTTGTGCTTGCAGATTCGCTGTCACGCAATTCTCTCTTCCCTTTTCCGAACTTGGTCAAGTTTAGCACCATGTTTTAACTCTCATCAAGCAGGAAACACCAATAGTTCCTCCAAGTTCCATGGTGGGCGCTATCCAAACATAAACTCGTATGGTGTGAAACCAGTGGCGGAATGTGGGGTATGGTTGATGCAGTCTTCAATTTAGTTTATGTGCGTGGGCCATGGCAGGTGGTTCATGTGATAATATAGCCTCAACATCCGGCCCAACTACCTATGTACGCGTTCTAATAGGCAATATTCTGGATGGTAAATGGACGTGTGACCAAATTTTAGATCATGTTTCTGGAGCTTTTATCTTCAATGCTGGCTGATAAATTGTGGTCCAAGGTCGGAAACCACCATATCTGGCCTACTTACATCTTGCATTTACTCCTCCGTGATTTGTCGTGCAACGATCATACCGGTGTACTTCCGTATTACATAGAATTTGACGTATTGAGGGCACAAATCCATGACGCCAAAAATGTACTTAGCTACCCTTATTCGGTAAGGGGCAGTAGGCCTATAGATCTACATAAACTTTCTCCAACGGGTTGGTAGCGATCGCTACTTGTAGTCGGCCCTCAGTTTTGATATTGGGAGCCTTTGTTTTTTGACACATGTCACACACCTTCAATACCTCTGCCACGGTTCGACTCATAACTTCAAACACACACGACTCCTTCATCACCTGATATATATTTTTAAGACCATAATGGCCATATTGTTCATGGTAGAAATTTATCATCGACGCTACTCTTACTTTAGGAATGGCCAACCGCCATTAGAGTTGTTGGCCTATTTGCTTACAGAGTACGCTGTTATGTAGTTAATTTTGTTGAAATATTTTCATGATTGGCGAGCCTGATTTTATTGCTCGGATGATTGGGCCTAGTTTTTCGTCGTGTTCTTCCTCCTGGACAAGTCCCACGACAAATTACTCTTCCTCTTTTTTCTTTCCATGCAACTCATGACCCTTAACGTCCAATCCTCTTCTTGAACTGGACACGATAGTGGTGGGTATCGTGAGAGAGTGTCCAGGAAAACCTGTTGTTTTCCGGAAACATACTTTATTTGAAGTCTGTACTCTTGCAAGTATAGCACCCACCTAGTGAGCCGTCCGTGTAACCGTTTACAGCTTTTGAGATATGAGAGTGACTTTTGATCCGTGATTATGGTGGTTGGGCAATCATATGTAGTAAAACCTAAATTTTTGACATGCAAAAATAATCGCTAGCAACTCACGTTCCATGTGTCCCGTGAAATCAGGATGTAACAACATGACAGATTTAACAAATGCAGTTTTGATCATTGTTACGGCTTCGTCTTCCTTTGTGGTTCATTTCCAAGAGGTATTTTTTTGGCTAGGCGTAAAAGGGGTAGTGCCAGTTCTTAATGGTGTCGTATAAATTTACGATAAAAATTGATAAACCCTAAAAATGCTTGTAGCTGTTTAACACTCTTGGGTGTCGGGAAATTAACAATAGCTTTAAGTTTTTTCAGGGTCAGTCCACAATCCTTGGGGAGTTATTATATAACCCAAAATCTAATTTTATTGGTTAAAAACAGTTTTTTTAAATTGGCTGTAATTACTCCCTTTGATAGTTTTGTTAAGACTAATTTAAGTTTATTGCAGTGATTAATAAAATAGAATGAAGATATAAGCAAATCATCAACGTACATTACTTTCCACGATATTATATCCTTTCCTAATACCACTACTACTCTCCTAATAAACTTTCTTACAGATACAGATAGGTCGAGCGGTAACCTTGTAAAACAATATGTCGTTTCATTATATAGATAGGCCGTATACTTCCGTGATTCTGGTGCCAATGGAATTTGCCAACACGATGCATTTAATTCTAGATAAGTCATAGATTTGCACTTCTTGAATCTCTGTAGTAGCTCTTCCATTGGTGGTGGCGTTTCATAATCCGGTACAAGTTTCTCACTCACTATTCTTGCATCTAAACACAATCTCACCCCTCTCCCCTGTCTTCTTTTTTACTACTACAAGGGGATTGATTATATCTGATTGGCATATTTGAATAATTCCCCAGTCCAGTATTTGCGTTAACGTTTGCTCCACTGCTTCTCTTTGGCTGTTCGGCATTGGATATAGGCTTAACAAAATAAAATGAGAGTTATCTTTCACCTCCAATTGACAGGTATGTCGAAGATTTAGGCCTGGCCTCTCTGAAAAAGCTTCCTTGAATTGTTCAAGGGTTTCCCTTGACTCCTTACGCTGGTTATCATTATATCCCATTATATCTTTCAATTTCCCATCAAGAATGCGGTGTATGGTCTCGTTTTCCTCTCCTACACTAGTTCCTCCTTGGTTTACTTCTTCATCACACAACCCGGTAGATGCTTTGAGGTTGTTGACCCTTAGATTATAATTACTAACCAACTTATTCTCCCCTAACTTACTATATAATTACGGCTGTATTTATTTGTTGCAGGAACATTATGTTTGCTTGGTAATGTTTCAATTGAGTATAAAACTTCCACCGGTGGTATCACGTCTATGCCAAACTCTTCCCGTCTTGATTATTGAGCATGTTCATCGGTTCAATTTAATTTTGATTTCCATTGGTTTTCATTTCCGAACCTTATTATTGGGACACTTTAGTGTTGTGAACAGTTTTTTTTATTTCATTTCCTTGTCTTGAGCACTTCTTTGATACGTATCCACGAACAATTTGAAGGGGTGGTTCTTTCCCCTCACCCCCTCTCTTATTAGTTCCCAACTACCCTTCTGAGAACTACCTTTGCCTAACTCAGCTGCCCTATTAGCAAAACTCACTAAAAGATTACTTAAGTCTCTACTCGCGGACTCTAATTCTATATTATTTGCTGTGTCCTGTCTTGAAGTATTAATCGACTTTTCTGTCTTACTTTCAATTGCCGTTTTTGTCTTACAGTCGACTTGCCGACACACCCTTAAACTATGTATAGTTTGTTCTCTTATAAACGGTGTTTTGATCTTTTTACAATCCTTCTGATATTCGACCGTTTTGGTCACATAATGTATATGTGCGCTCTTGGTTTCCAACCATTCCGTTTCGATAAGAGCTGGGCAGGATAGATATTTAATCACTAAAAATATATAATTTCTTCCTCTAATCCTTCAAAATTTACTGTCAGAAAAACTGGTTTGTTTACCTTGGACGTTTCCCCCCCGGTAACGCTTAACAAATTGACATTTTGTATGGGTAGGGTTGGCAACCTATGGTCCTGGTTTTTCTCACAAATTTATATATATATGTATATTGGGACAAACCACAAACTTGAGAACCCGTGTCTACTATGGAATGCGTGTACACTTCCTAAAATGCAACCGCCCTGATCCCGAAAACCCCTAATCCTGAAAAAAAATCAGAGTGATTAGTAAATTACATAAGCCAATAGCCCAGACGGGTAGTAAGACGCGGTGCTAAAAAAAACTAATGCATGGTATTTTAACGAATGTTCTTTCAATGGCGTCGAAGAAACTGATAAAATTTAAAGTCTTTGAATCAAATTATACTTTTAAAAATTATTATTTTTAAGTGAATATATATTTGCAAACATTGAAAAGATGTTACAATATTATAATTTTTTCGACATTTATACTATTTATCAAAATGACAGGTGTAGGTCATATAGGTTTACTTATGAATACATGAAAGTAGGCCTAGAAATTTGTTTTAACAGTATGAAACCATCCCATCCTTCCTGCCTTGTTTTTACTATGTAATCAACCGCAACTAGAGGGCACTGAGTAATTCTTCAGTGTTTCGGGTAGGAGATAAAACTGTAAGCAAGTCACAGTTAAGGCAAACATTACAGTTCATTCAGAAATCCTCTGATAAGCCTTAGGGTATATTACTCCAAACATGGCATTCATCCTACCAGAGATTTTCTTAATGAAGTGTAATGAATGTTTGTTTTGAGTATGTATTGTTTACCATGTAATCTCCTGTCAAAATCACATTGGAGATAATCATTAGTCAGATTCTTGTTGGGGGGAGGGGGGTAATTGACATCTACAAAAGTTCGTTTAACAACTGTCATATAACCCAGCATCGGTGGCTGCATGATCTAAGGATTCACTCTCGTGTTAGACTAGACTGTCGATGACACGGAGATTGGGGTTCAAATCCCGGTCGAGTGTACTGAGGGGGTATTTCAAAAATTGTGTGTTCCACTCTTCCTCCACACAAATTCTGTTACAATTACTCTAAGTTCACCCTTACTTATCCCTAACTGAGTAGCGTAATTAGTACTGTCACAATTGAATAACCTTAACCGGTAGTAAAACGTGGTGATAAAAAACTTAAATATATATATGTCATGTTATGTGCAACTGTCACTTTTCATATACATTTCTATAAAATAATATTATAGTAATATAATATCAATGTTAACAGCTAAAAATGTTGTAATTACTAAAAGGTTTTTCCTTCCAGAAGATATTATATGTTTAAGAACTGTTGCATGTATCCGTGATTGTAAACTCTCAAAAGAGTTTTATTGAAAATTATGTATCACAGCAGGAGAAATTTCCCTTAATAGCTAAGATGGTAGAGGAGTAGCATGTTAATCCTAATGTCCAGGCTTCAAATTTATGTCGTGCCACACTACATTTTAAAATATATTATTACTTGAGATAAATTTAACACAATTTTTACCCAAACCAGGGATCACACAACTCACGGCATCTCATCTTACAGTAGACTGGATTGCCAGTGATGAAGGGGTCAAGGTTCAAATATCAGCTGGGGGAAGTGAGTGTCATTTGTCACATAGTTATTCTACCCCCTTTTCACGCCCATGCGGGTGTAATTTGCTCTAATTTCCCTTCTTTATCTTTATCCCATTCATTAATCCATCAAATAGCCGTACAGTTAAGGTAGTTCTTAAAACAAATGTTTTTAAATTTATGTCATAGTATTTAAAAAAACTATAAATCTTATGAAGTAATTATTATTCTAAACAAAGTACTTAAAATAACAAACATCTATTAATGTGGAATTAAATACTATAAAAATGAATTAAACTTTACGTAAAACATATAAATGCCATACTTAGTAATCAAAACATTTCGTAGCTTTAAAATAAGCTATTTTTTTAACATGTTTGTGTATTTTAACATACCTGTAAATTTGAAATAACTTCACTATACTAGCATTTTAGGAAAATGTCTATAAAAGGCAACACTACGTCCACAGCTAATTCATATGATGTTTTCCAATAGATATCAGCACCATCATGATTATTCCCTGGACTTTGATGACACTGATATTCGTGGTGATGACTACCGCGTTGCCAGTCAACAGAAAGAGGTCTTGCGGCACACAGCTGGCGGACATATTGTCCACAGTGTGTGCGGGACGAGGCTACAATACTCCGTACGCATTTGACATCGAGCAGACAGGTTCGCACAGTCACAGACAACTTTTTGTAATTCATTATACTGTAATGGGAAGGTTATTTAAATAGTTAACTGAAAGAAATGACGAGAGAGGAAAACTTAGGTGGAGAGCCATTTAAAGATAAGTTGAAATAAAAACCCTTAATCAAGCCTTAAATCGTATTAATAAAATCAACTATATTTATTACTAAAAAATTCCACAAATAATTTTTGATTTGCTATATTTACAAAATAATGGTTGATGGCTTATTTTACTCTATGATATTAATGTTAATATATGTATTATTTGTCACATTTGTTATACTTATAATATTGCATATACAATAATAATAATAACAACTTAATTTATTTTTTACGCCACGTTTTGTTGTATAAGCTATATACATTTTAAAAACGATAATAGGGTTAGGATGATAAAGGTAGAATTTAGAAGAGATGTGTTTTTTTTATGAAGAAAGAATAGTTAACCATTAATCAACTCGATGGCCGGCCTGCAATTCACTGGTAAACCCAACTAGATGAAATTCAAATTTAGTTGGTGGGTTCACAAATGGGGTTGACATTATTGAATGAATAGCCCTGTGCAAGTATTACAATTTGGATGCATCTGATAGCTTAGCTAAATCGGCAGCAAGTTTCCCTAGCTAGTAAATAGGGGTTAACTGGCAATGGACGTGCAAAACACTCGTTGATACCTTTATTAATGAAGTCAAACACGTACCTTTAGTTTATTGTTGAGATATCCAAAGAAATACTAGAGTACTGACTCAAACTTTTAACAATGTTCTATAAAAAGGTTGGTTTGTCGTTCATGAATATATAGTTCAATGCCCTATGAAATTATGTTACAGGCAAATACATTTATTTTTGCAGGAATAGACATCTAAAGGGCCTTATTTTACCAAAATCATTATAGTAGGATTCTAGCATGATGAACAGGCCTTTCAGATGTATATTCCTACCAAAATCAGTGTATAGATAGCAGACTAAGTACAGCCATCCACCGATACCTTCCCGATTGTATGACTCAGTTGACCACTTGCGTTGTATGTAGCATCAATTTAAAAAAAAAGTCATAAATAATGTCATAGTAATTTAAAACTGGATAATATCATATATTTGTGTTTTTATTAAGTACCTTTAAAAGGTATTTTTAAATTTTATTAAGTGCGTAAGTTTAAATTTAGGGCGTGGGCAAGGTGTACTCAGGACCTTCCTTTTGGCTACGTAAGTTGATTTAGCACAATTTAAGTAATTTAATAGTTTTATATTAATTATTATAGATAGCTTGGTATATTATTTTATTTTTAAATAGGAGGTAATCGGGACTTAAATACTTGCTACTTGATACTGAAACTTCAGTACCTTTCCAATAAAATAGTATTATAGGGCTATAAAAAGTACGTGTTAGACCTTGGTATCAAAAGTGCAATTGTTTATTTTCAGAGGCCCCATTATCTCCTAAATCAACCAAGCGCCCTGGCAGAGTGACCCGTGGTATAACTCACGAGTGCTGTATGGTGGGTTGCAGTTGGAAGGCCATGGAGGAATACTGTCTTCCTGGCAACGCGGAAAACAAGTAATTATTTTACCTACTAACTCAAACAAATCTTCACTGGAAGTAGTCCTTAGCCACCATTTCATGGCATCCATATTAACCCGTTTATGGGTTAAATATGGGTAACATTTGTACTTAAAAGGGGCAGGACACTGGTGGTAGAGGGACACAACATGGAACTATATTCTGTGTAATTAAATTCTATAATGTGACTGCTATAGCCATAAGAAATCAATTTCCTTTACATATATTTTCTTTGTGATTCCCCTAGGGTTTCAAACAGTCTAATCATACATCTAGGAATTTTACGCCAAGTAATGTTGGTGTTTTTTGGATAACATTCTGTTTAGGTATACTTTATTTTGGAGCAATAAGGATGGATTTGGAACAAATCACAATCTTATAAAATCGTTTGAATAATATTGTAATATTATATTTTACAAGAATGTTATTAAATTTATTTTAATCTTTTATTACTTTTTACAAAACTTACTTCGTATTATTATTATTATGTGTTATATCTTACGACAGATCCATTCTTTTTATCGGTGAACTTATACTGTCAATGCGGCCCATCCTCTGCCTCCTCCTTCTGCTCCCAGAATGTTCTTCTTTCCTTCAAGGCATCTAGTATTTGAATCATCCTTCTTCCTGAGATTCTCTTTCCCTCAACCTTTCTTTCTATGACGTCGTGCAGAAGATAGTTCCTCCTGAGGATGTGTCCAATCCAATTTGCATTGCGCCAAAGAAACACATAAAAAAAAATCTTCTCACTCTTCCTAGGACTTCTTCATTTGTCACCCTGTCTGTCCACCTAATCTTATCAAGTCTTCTCCAACACTATATTTCAAAGCTCTCCAAGTATTTATTTTCCATCTTTCTAAGGATCCAATTTCTGCTCCACACAGTGCGATGTTACAAATGCAGCATTTCGTCAGTTTCTCCTTTGTTCCAAATTCATCTTGCTGGTCAGCAGTAAAATATTTGAGTTGAACTTCCTTGGCCATAGGCAGCGATACTCGACCTAATTTCCTTGATGCAGTAGGCATACTTTGACAGCAGACTCCCCAGGTACTTTAACTCCTTTATGTTTTCAAACTCCTGGTTTAAACTTTTGTTTCTCAGCGTCTCTTCATTTTTTGAAATCACTATCACTTTTGAATTCTCAATATTGATCTCCATGCCAGCCCATCATTTACAGCAACTCTTCTTGATTTCTGGTCAACAATGCTAGATAACCCACATATATTATTGTGTTGCTGACTCCTCCTATCCTGACATTGCCACTTCTTTCTAGGGTTTCTCTGACCAGCCACTCGCCATACAATTTAAACAGACTGGGTGACGCACAGCATCCCTGTCTCACTCCACTTCCTATGTCTACGTTGTTGATCTCTCCATCTTTCAACCTCATCCTCACTCTCTTTCCTAGGAACAGGTTTGCAATGAGCCTTCTGTCCTTCCAGTTGATGCCGATCTTTAGTATTTCCATCAGTTTCTTCCATTTCACTATATCAAAAGCCTTGTGCTTCATATAGTGAACATTTAGACAAATGTGAATCAGAGTTAAATTACTACGTTGTTATATAGCAGTAATTAAAATTATTGATGAATTTATAAAAATGTTATAAATATAGCGTCAATCTGAAAGCAAATGTTTCGATATCTTGATCATTGACATTCTTATTAAAGAAATAATTAATTTAAAAGAAATATATTTTGTCATTTTAAAGTGATAAAATGCTAAAATTATTCTCAAATTGGTAGTGATCAAAAACACTAACTGAATTCTGACTACAAACCTAGTGGTCCGGGTTTGATTCCCTGCCGGTACCTTGTGTATTTTCCCCGAAAGGGAATTATTTTACCGTTTACCAGGATTACTTTAGTTAGGCTTAAATTAGGCTTAAGTGTTTCCACTGGCTACACACCCGCATACTCACTATCATCATCATCGCATCTCATCGGGACATGGAAAGAAATTACCCGGAAGGGAAGTACGATTAGTACATTCGGATGTTCCCTGGGCAGCGGTATATTAGTACTGGCTAATCTTCCCACAAACTGGGCTACGAGTGATGTGGTCGAGTCACCCTATATTATATTTACTAAAAACACTTTTATTACTAAGATTTATTCATATATTATGTAATTAACTATTTTTGTAAACCTATAAGCAAAATTATTAAACGTTTGGGTTGTGGTTTAACCCATGTTTAACTGAGTGTTTAATTCATACTAAACTCGATATTGTACACAAAGAAACAACCGCTACTAAGCTTTAAAACTTTATACATATTTATCTTTCTTAGACACAACATTGTGTTTTAAATAGTTCCAATTTATTTTAAATTGACTATCCATAACAAGGTGTGGTTGACGTTAAATTAATCATGCCGCATAAACTAAATAGCCACTTTTGTCAACGAGGACATGCCTTAGCTGGTTGGTCAAACTACAAACAAATATGTTTAGCTTTTATTGAATTAACTTTTTCATGGGATTGATTATTTATAATGCTGATTGATGTAAACCACGAATAAAAAAAAATCCAAAAATTAGTCAAGATCATGTTTGGCGTAGATAAGTTCACATAAGAACTAAGAAACATTCAAGAAGATTGTTATACCGGAACTATAAAGGCAACGCTATAAAACAAAATATACTGAAACTGGCATTAAGCATATTCAAAGAGCATTCTAAAAAATAATAATCGATTTTGACCAAACTTGGTCAAGTATATTGTCAGTCTTTCCTTTGAATGCCATTGCTGTGCACTTTGACTTTGATTAGCTCTTGCTGCAAAATTATGCAGAAGTTCTTTATGTTAGAAATATAAAAACAAAGCAAGTTATTATTTTTTTGTATAGTAGAATTAAAAAGTTGTCCTTATCTTACATTAATTTAAAACTGGCACACTTATACTTGTGATGAAACACTATTTATTAAAAGTTTTCTAAATTAAATAAATAAAAAATCTGTATTAAATTAATTTGAAATAGTTTATAACTACCTAATTATTTAATAAATATTATAAAATATTAACTCATAAGCATTTAAAACCGTAAAATACTTTTTTAATTTCTGTGGTTGATTACATTTGATGTATAAGTGTTCAAAATTTAATTGTGGTTTAACATAAATTGACCTAAGGGGTCACCCAGGCAACTCACTGGCTTGAAAGAGTAATGGATGTAAAAAAAATTGCAAACAGAGCACTAGCAAAATATTAATATTTAAATAACAAAATTGCAAAACTATTTTAAGGCAACTATGTTTTTAATTAATTAATTGACATTGATTCATAAAAAAATGTCTAATGCATATGTTATTTAGATGTATAAAGTTAAATTTTAGTGTTTTAAATCATTTCTGGGTGATGTGCTAGTAAATTTACAAAACAAAACAGCCTTGCTCGTAATATCACATTGGCATCATAATTTGTTTCACTTGAATATAATGTTATACAAATTAAGCTCAATTTAAAGTTATAATAATTAACAGCATATTAATCACTGAGTTACTTATTTTATTTGTAAAGTGCAGCTCTAGGTGGGCAATTATTTAAATTAGTAATGATAAATTTCATAAATATCTGCTAATATGTATAGTGCTCTGCTAAACTATACGATCAAATCTTTTATTATTTAATTTATTTACGAGTTTACTAAAAGAGTCTCAAGAAAAACTGTGTTCATAATGAATTGCGGTGAAATAAGATCCTATATATGTATGACCCATTATTGCTTATATTCTACACAGGCAAGGATGATTTAATCATTGATGGTGGAACCGGGTGGGTTGTAACGGGGTACTACTCCCCTGGGATAAATATACTCCCCATATATTTATTTCACTCCCCTCTGATATTTTCAAAAATGAAGCTGAGAAATTACCTTGCATAAAAATAAGTTTAAAATAAGAAACATACAAAGTGTTGTCAAAATTAATATTATTATTTTTTTAATCCATAATAGGTAGGGACAGATATTGACAGTTTCTCAAGTTCATTATTTTGACCAACAGCCAATCAGCTGTCAATCAATTAAAAATGTAATAAATAAATCTTGAAAGATGTTTCTTGAACATCACTAATGACTGACTTTTAAACCCAACCGTTGAAAAATGTGTAGTTTCTTTAATACATTCGAATAGTCTTTATTTAGTGTCATATATATATATGACACTAAATAAAGA
>CABFOW010003590.1:25359-46717 GCA_902141385.1 Timema californicum
ATATATATATATATATATATATATATATTTGATTGGATACATTCATTTCAAAATAGTATTCAGATCCGGGTGTTTTACAACCTCCACTTCCTGTATGCTTAACATATTTTAAGATGCAGACAACCTGGGCAGTTAACGGATTCTAAATAGCTTTCAGAGGCATTTGATTAGATTTAAAAATAGTTACAAGCGTGGATAAATTTATATAGCTTCTTAAGAATTTTTTCAACTGGTGAGGATCATGCTAAATAGCTTTTAAGATATCCACTCGCCAAAAAAAAAAGTTGACCACTTCAAATAGCTTGTAAGGATATACAACTTCCTAAGACTTTATTATTTTAAATTGTTCTACCAGTATTGATTTTAATAATTTTAATAGTCTAGCATCGTTGAAAGCATGCCAACTCGATATATGAAATTAATATCTTGATTTTACTTTTATATTACCAAACGTGATAGACATAATTTTAAAAATTGGAACTTTTAACAACACTGATCAAAATACAATGGGTCAAAGGAAGATAAATAGCAAAAATCGAAGGTTGTCTAGTGTATGAATGTGTGCGTCTGTATGTGTTACAAGTTTGATAAGGATTACAAATTAGTTAGATTGCTATCAGAACACACACAAATATAACAATTTCATTTCCCCTCATAAATAGTATTAAAGGCAAAACACCAAATTGGAGAGCTTTTAATTTATTTGTCGAGTCAATTCTTTAATTTATAAATGTTCATAAATGAATAAAAATTGCTATTTTGTTATTGTTGAAATATATAATATATATTCTTAGTGTAAATCTTAGACTGAACAAAGTAGATCAGCTTTAAAATGTGCCAATACTAAGTATCATTTATGTGTGTTTGTTTCAGTTCTACTCTGTAGACCGAATGCCTAATGATTCGCCTGCCATTCAGATAAAAACTGTTTTACCTCCAAAGCTTGGACAGCCAGTAGTAATCTTAGCAAGAGTTGAAAGGGCTTTAGAGAACAGAATAGGTTATAACTAACATGTTGCTTATCATTGACGAGGCGTAAACGTTTTGAACGTAAAAAACCTTTCCCCAATTTAAAAAAAAAATCAAGTATCCAATATTTGAGTTTCAAAAATATTAAGTTGAAAAATGGACAATAATTTACTCAAACAAAAAAATCATAAATAGTGGTAATGGTTCGTCAATCAATTAATTATAGCCTGATGTAGGATGGTATTAAACTCTACCCTTAATCTGTGCGCAGAGTGACGCGCAACAGTGGAGAAAATGTCTTTTTGGAGCTCAGTCACACCTAAATCTCTATAATTTAACAAAACACCAGTACCTGGATTCACTAAAAGGTGCAACAAGATTGTAAAATTGTAAGCGCATTGAAAGCAAATATGCGCAGTTTTATTTGTACCGCCTCAAGAAAAGGTGAAATTTTTAAATCATGTTACTCCAATAAATTAAAATGGTGGTTTATTAATCATTAGCTTATGAAGAGCACGTTTTTACTCGGCCAGACTTTAAATAAAAGAACAATATTGCAAAAAATAAAGACAGCTGATCAAGTTTGGTAATCAAAGTAAATAAAATCGTTAATTTGTTAAATCAAGCTAATTGTAAAATGGTGAATTAAGAACTCCATGCTGTAGATACAATTAACTTGACGACGCAGTTTATTATATTCTTCATTAGATTATACTATATCAGAATATACTTCGTCGTCTGGACACAAATTGGTGATAACATAGGAATCAAAGTTACCCGCTTCGGTGACCACGCGGTGTAAGACACTACTTTTGCAGCAGTTTAGACTGCAGAGGACTGAGATATCGAAGTTCCAAAATCAGTCAGATCTATTGAAGGTGGTTTTTCCAAAATAATTTTTTACTCTGATTTCACTCAAATGCAGGTTAACTTCCTCTAAATATAATCTTTAAAACCATTATCGTAACTAGTACATAAGCGTATAACCCAAACGGGTAGTAAGACGAAGTCCTAAAGAAAAAATATGTAGATAATGACATTCTAGCAAGAACACTTCTATAATAATCATTATCAAACAAAAAACACACAAATTTTGTTTGGATTATAATTATTTGGCGATGCTGTGTGTAGTTTGAAGTTACCTTTCACAATATGTTACAGGTTCGATAGTTAATGGAAAAAAGGGAAGCCTTGAAAAAGTCGAGGGAATTTCGAGGGCAGGAAAAAGTCAAGAAGTCAGAGAAATTATAAAAAGCCGCTAGAGTTTTTCAGATATTTTTCCAATATTTTCTTAACTATAACGTAGAGAGTATAACCAAATATAAACTATTAGTTTTATCTCCCAATTCATGCAATTTTTTTATAAAATCTGTGCCACAAATTTGTAGAAAAAAGGGAAAACTATATTTTTATTTATAGCGTTTCATGTATTATTATTATTATTATTATTATTATTATTATTATTATTATTATTATTATTATTATTAGCAACCGTTTGGTCTATACGCACTTACGGTAATGTGTAATGGTAGGGTGATTGTGAGATGAAATGGAGGACCTACAGTTTAACGTGGGATCCGAACACACGGTGGAGGCCTGGCATTCCCCACATTCACAAGATGTCTTGTCAGAGGTGAAGGAAAGCTTTTAATATAAAAAACTGGGAAAGTATATATTTTTTGTCTGGAAAGCCTGAGGAAGTTTGGGAATTTCAAGATTTTAAAGCGTAACAGCTATGTTTAAATGTGTTTAAAAATAAATAGTATAGTGCACCGCACATACTTTCTCTCTTTTAAATCTTAAAATAGAGACATTTACTAAAAACTGGAATAATAAACACTCTTGCAGAAATAATCTTTCAAAGAACCTAAAGGAAATAATATTCATTGTTAAAGAATCATTGAGAAAAGAGGAGTATCTCTATACAACAAATAACATAATAATCAATTTCATTTTCAAAGACTCGAATAAAAAATACAAATATTGACTTATAGCTCAGAAAATATTGTGTTTTTTAAACATATTTTGAACAAGAGTCCTATTTATACTACTCGTAATACCTCATTTTTACAATGATGCATTATTTTGTATCTGAAATAATTGCGGATAAATAATCAAAATTTGAAATTTCTGCCGATGTAAAGTACCCTCAAAGTCATTTTCATTGGAAAAAGAGAATGGCCATTTTGTATTGTTTTCAATGATAAACAATGCCTGGATGGGAAAATAATCATAATCCTTAGAGTGGATTTTGAGAAGATCGATTTTATCTCTTTTTGCCCTTTTAAACTACCCTTAATTTTAAGATTAGATATATAATTTTTTAAAAAACCTTAGGGGTATCTTATGAAAATCCTAGATACCAAGTGTTTGGACAGATCGGTAAAATAGTTTCGGCTCTGGTCTGAGAGACAAAGAGACGGGCAGATAAACAAACAAAAAGATCTTTTCTGTTTAATTTGGTCATGAAACGTCGACATTTATCATAATCTTGAGGATATCAATACTTTTCTCTTTGAGGAGTCAAGAGAAAGTAAATTGAGATTGATTTAATAAAAATAAGCTTGGTTTAAAATATTTTTTTGTGATCATCCGTTACCCTTGAGAATATATTTTAAGGTTAAAGGACTCCATATTGTAGTGTCAGTGTTTAATTATTAGGCTCACGTATTGTAATGGGGTTATTGACGATCTTGCTATCAGATGGTTACCAAACATACTAACATTCCATAAATATATTCATGCATAGAGTCATATGATCATCTGATCTTTTTATATCATATTATAGTATGAGTTGTGGTGGAACCGGGATTATGGGGCGAGGACAGGAGGGGTTCTGTCCAAGTTGGTAAAATATTAACCCTCACCCCTATTATAAATTTGTCCCCATTTGAATTTATTTCACTCCTGAAATTTTAAGATATGGCGCTGAGAGATGACCTTATATCAAAATGAATTTTAAAAACAATCAACCATATAAAGTTTATTTAAAATTACTACATTTATTTAAAACCTACTGATAGCTAAATAATACGACGGTTTACTAAGCTATTTAGTTTTACCAACAGCCAATATGTTGTTGAATGAATCGGGATCAATTCAAAATAATAGCAAAAAAATCTTGAAAGTGACTACTTTGTGTTCCACGCTTTATTCAAACTGTCGAGAAAAGTGTTTTTCTGCGAAAATAAATAAATTAAATGGTCATTTTAACATTATTTTAATGATTTTATTTAAGCTAAACATAGGAATATTTTGAGAATTGTTGTCATTCTAGTGTCTGCCATATATAGCTTATATTATAAGCAATCAAATTTTTTTTAATGCAGTTGAGGTTTTACATTTTTAATTTTTTTTTAAAGTTAGGACCAACCTAAATGACTTAAAAGGGCATTCAAATTTAAATTATCTGGAGGAAGGGCTCTACCCCCCGCCCCCCAAACAACCCCCCGCCCTGGCTTATGGTTCGCATGTAAAACTATTTTTGGTTAACTGTCTCCTTTCACAAATATGGCTCTACCACCTATTAAGTAAAAATAAAGTATACGTTTTCATTGTTGACAAACAAAGTTTTTATTTTATAATCCTCTCTTCCTACCATGTTATTACTATACTTGATGACAAATAAAAGTGTAAAACAACAATTTCCATGAAAAATAAACCTCTTTCAAACAGCTTCGAGCCATCCAGAGTTTAAGATTTTATACGAGAATGAACTTCAAACCTCACTGTTAAGGCCTCCACTTCCAGGAGCCCTTGGCTGTAAATTTCATTTAAATTCTACCTTCTTCATACATAACCCATTTTTGTGATAAAATGCGTAAGGTTCGAACGGATAGTAAGACGCTAAGCTATAAAAGCACCCATCGAAATGAAATTGTTCACACGTACTGGTCGAATAAAGAGTAAATTACAAATTTCTAACGATGGAAAAGTTTTTATTAACATTAGTTTTTTCCATAATAGGTGAATTTGAAAATGGACCAAATAATTAAGGCGCATCTTGGGAGCGAATTTAAGTCATTTGTAAACTTGTTCCCGAGTAGATTTGCAGCTTTTAGTGAATCCGGTTCCACACTGGTGAGATACTGCCTTGATCTTGCAGGTCTCGGTGGACAATGTGAAGTGTCACGTATGCGCAGTCCAAAGATTCCGACAGATTTAGTATCCAGTCTCTTTTGTGGAAACGCTTGACATTATTCTTTCCGTGTTTATATTTACAAATGTGAATCCACAGCACATTATGAATGTATGTATTGGTTCTCTAATACCTACAAATATGTATTTCCTCTCATTTCAACCTGTTACCAGCATGACTCGCCACTGGACCTTATTAAATATATGCCCGATGCCCACGGTTAAACTCTGATCACCCGCTTCGTTGTCCGCATGGCCTAATGCGCTGCTCTCGCAGTAGACTTTACTGCCGATAACGTGAAATATTGTTTTTCACTCTCCCTTCCCGCAAATATGGATACACTTTCCATAAATACAACCTTCTTAATCGCTAAAACTACTACCTTAATTATTGCATAAGCGTAACCCGAACGGATATTAAAACGTGGTGCTAAAAAACAAACTTTGATCCACATGTTTGAGTCGATCTGTGTTGGCCAAATTGCTGCAGTAGATTATTCTAAGGCTCTGGAACTTCCGTAAAAGTACTCTCTGTGAAGAGATTGATATAATATATATCTAGCCTTTCGACTAAGCAATTTATATAGTCGTGAAATAAAATGTATATTAATTAATAATCGGATTAATAGAAGTGGCAATATAATTTAACCATATGGGGCTGCCACCTCTATTGTAATTTGCCTATTAGAATATGACATATTATCAAGCTATAGCTTCAACTTAAGGGGAACGTGCAAATAGTTGTCAAACTCCCTCAAATAACGGTTATTAATTTGAACCAACAAATATATCAAAATGTATTAAAATTTAAAACAAAATTTATTAAAACTATAGTATCCATGAGATAAAAATTTTAGTTTGTAAGTTTTATCCAGTAACTTTACCTCACTTTAAGAACACTAGGAAGTCATAAATCCATTTTTAAGTTTTTGAAACTTTATTAGATAAATTAAAACTTGTGTATGAGTCAGTTTATTAGAATAATTTATTACCATATTAGATTTGTCAAAACATTGTTTACTAATTTTTTTAAATTTATTTTTCTCGCAAATATAATTAAATTATATGAAGTCTTCGAAATATTTCTATAGGTTTTAATTTGGTTAGTTTAAATTAATTATAATTAATTTAAAATAAACCAAGCCCGTAATTATAATTAATTTAAATTAAACAAAATAATTAATTTAAATTAAACAGATTAATTTATTTGTTTTTCATTTAAATTAAAAATTAATTAAGTTGAATTAAACTAATTCAATTAAATTAAAAAAGTTAATTGATTAATTTAAATTCAACCAATTTAGACATTTATATAGATTTTGGAGACTTCGCATATTTTAAATTATATTTATGATACTGAAAATGTATTTTAAACTATTAATCATTAATTGACTAAAATGTATATCAAATTACAAACAACTGGTACGTAAAACTTCCTGGGAACATTCCAATGTATTAATTTAGTTGTATTTAAAAAAATTATTTTAATAATATTTTATTACTTTCTTGTAAAGATTACGTTTGCATTGAAGTGTTGAATAGTCCATATAATTGTGACAAAGTCAGATGTTATCATTTTATAATATCTATGTTTTTATATTTTTTACACATCGTGATTTATAAAAAAAAAAAGAATTGTGTAGGTATTTTATAAGTATACATTACAAAAGACAATTATTTAAACATATTCATATGAGAGCAAAAAAAATTACATTTTAGTATTTTAGTTTTACAGTAAAATTAGAATGCACACTATGAATAAAAGCCCCAGTTTGGAAAGTATCCAGTAAAATTATCATTTGCTTTTTGCTAGAAGTTTTTACTTTCTCATATAAAGATAAATTCTTGTCAACAAGAATATTGTCGACATCCAGATTTTGATGAATTTTTACGTTTTATTTTAACCTGAACCCAAAGAAGTGGATTTTACAATTATGTCTCGGTTTTTCCCGTGTCTGTCACTGGTCTTTGCTCCAAAACAGTTTGATGGATTTTCTTCAAACTTTATATTTTGATGGTATATGGTTATACCTTTTTTTGTATTTGACCTTAAATAAAGAGTAGTTTACTAATTAGTAATGTTTGAAAACGGCTCTACCGATTTGGTTTTAAATGTATATTTGGGGAGTATTTGACGTGAAAAATAAAATATACACTTAATTTGTTTAAGAACTACACTGATGACTAATTTTTTTTAATTGATATATATTTTTAAATTATTAATTATTTGGTTCAAAATGGGCCTTTGTTGTGTTTTTATAATAATTAATAATTTAATACATTGATGTTTCTTAAGAAGATTAATTTAATAGTTGTTACCATATGACTAATATCTTATTTGTAATTTTTTTTAAATAGCTTAAGTGATTTTGTATCTAAGGACTGCTCACATGATAAAAATAAGATATGTTCATTTTTCTACGATAAATTAATTTTCTTTTTACAAATTAAAAAATATCAAAAAGTATCTTTAAGATTTAGTTCAAGTATAATTATGATTGCTTATCATAATAAACAGATATGTATTTTTAATTTCACAAAAATAAATTATTTGAGGGTGTTTTACAAATAAGTGATTTTTGAAAATTTAAAAAGTTTTCTTAAATGTTTCAAACAATTATGTTTAAAATATATACATGAAAATTGTTTAAATTGTACCCAACAAGATTTTATGTTGTTTTTTTCTGTGGAAAGCTTACTTAAGGGTAGTTTACTGGAGAGCTATTTTTTAAATTTTATTCAGAGATATAATACACAATATAATCAAGTGTGTACGAGTTTGTCGTACCATTATTTTTTTAACCTTACCACTATAGCTCAAATAAATTCAGCAGAAGTTTAATCAAAGAAGATTTAACCATGTAAAAACGTGTAACTAAACAAAAAATAAGAAACTGGTTTCGTAAAACCATATCAACTAATGATGGGAAGATGCTGAGTTACTAAATCATAGTTTAATGAAAGATTCGCAGCTATACAATAAACCACTGCTATCATATATTGATTATTTAAGAAAAATAGGTAATTAACTTTGGGAACTATAGAACCTTATTTTCTATTCTTTTATTTTCAAAAATATATATCTTAACGTGTATATAATATATTTTACTCGCAACAAGTAGCTTATCAAAACATTCAAATTGTGGGGTGGGTGAAGTTATTTTTACCAAATACTCTTAACAATGTAGGCTTGAGTTCAAACCATTCTGTTTTGATTTGGTGTTTAGGCCTATGGTTAGGCATTTTCTTAAAATTCCTTTGCATCTTAAATTATTATTGAGTACGGGAATATCTAGCTTCTCCACGGATATATTAGTCCGGTAACAATGGTAGAGTTCCTCCATGCCACCTCCAGAAAGGGATTATAAGTAGTCAGAGTGTAATAGCCTAATTACACTCCATTTATGGGGGTAAGAGGGAAGATTAAACCCCTACCTTGTATGGAAGTCCACACGAACAGAAGGAGCTTCTCTCAGAAAATTACAAAATTAAATAAGACCAAAATTCATTAACACACGAACGTTTAGGTTAAGTTAGGTTGGGTGAGAGCCATAATTATATGTAGATTCAAAGTTATATTTATCATAATAATTATTTTTACACTAATTTATGAATTGGCCTTCCTATCATGAACCAAGTATTCAATAACGCATGAAAGGGAAGGTTGAGTTTGGTTGGTATGAGCCATAATTATATACATAAGTTATGGATGGATTTAAAGTTTGTGTTAGGCTATTGTACTTGCACTACTTGATTTGTCGTAGAGCATCTAGATCATCACCCTCTTCTCCCCAGGGGAGGAAGTTGTCCATGGAATTAAGGGATCTTTTTCGAATAGGGAATTAAGCCGGTTATAGTGGAACCCACTGGTGGAGCTGCGGGCAATGCCGTCGTTCTCTTCTTGTTTTCCGGTAATGGAGAGGTCAAGCTTCAAATTTAATGATGGTGTACTAAGGGTTATTTACGAAATATAGGTAGGCTTCCTCTAAATTCTAACTTCCTCCTTTCAGATCTCTTAGTGAAATTACGAGAATAGCCGCTAGGACATGAAGTAAGACGTGGATTATGTTAACACTAGGGAATGTAAGATTTAAAAAAATGATCTAATACAATGTCCGAGGTGAAAATTATGTGACGTTTCCCCTCCTGGCTGGTACCACAAATGAGTCATAATCTATTTAAGTAGGACAAAGTTATAATTTTGGTCATTCCTCGGTTAATGGTACCATTCTATATATTACTTTGTTAGCACTTATTATCCAACTAACTATATCAGCACACAACATACAAACTAACGTAAATCGAGAATATACATCACTGCGAAATTATAAATCCCAATTTAATAAAAAAATAATTAATGGCGATGAGATCAAACCCTGGACCTAACTAAGTAGCGCTACCGGATTAGCTGAGGTGTAGTTCGTCAAGTATTAACTATGGAGTATTATAGTTATCGCTAATTCGCTAGCCAAATGTCTAACTATAGGTTAATATCTTGTTTTGGTTACGCTATTATACAAAAGTCTAAGATAATTTAGATTAAATTGAATAGAAGGAATTTATTTTTGATAATACAAAGCACGTATGTGAGTATTATTTATTAAGAATACGTCAATTTTTTTTGTTTGTTTTGTAGCTATGTAAAACTTGCACAAAAAAGTTAATTGTTTTCCCTTCTAGTTATAAGATTTGTTTTATTTTTTGGCACCTTTAATAATAGAACTAAAATATTTATGGGTGTAAATCAATCCTATTTGTTGCCAAATATTGTAATTATTTTTAAAACATCGGGGCATCATTGCTTACACCTACACAGTTGAACTATGTATTACAAAGCTGATGTGATACTGTGAGTTTTTAATCTCCTTACTTTTCCAGATTTTTTTTTTCCTTTTAAATGCAACTCATAAGTAACACAAGCCGTTATCTTCTGCGTTTGCTAGTTAATCTTAAACACATAACTTTATTTTTAATTGGGGTTAGTAATACTGCTTTTAATAGAGGAATCACATTTGAATACAGCAATTAAAAAAATACTCACTCCCTAATTTAACTAAACTAACCAACGATATTTGAGTGATCTCAATCATACGAAAATTATTCTAAAATCGTTGTCTTTCTGACAAGAGAAAATGTCTACCTTTATATCTTGTGTGGTAAAATATCATATAGGTAATAATAAATAGTTATATTTATTTTAAAAATAAATGTAGGGCAATATTGAAAGACTGTTATATAACATGTATAAAATTTAAAAAGATAAAAAGTATATTTACATACAACCTTGAGATTAATAGCTTTCACTTGTCATCAATTAGGTTTAGTACAAGTGAAGTAGGTGAATATCTTGCTTTCTAATCATAAACAGGGAAAATACAATTAAGAGCGTTCATTATAGCAGGCCCAAACTCAGCTCCCAGCTCGCATCTGAGTGTGTGTGTGTGTGTGTGTGTGTGTGTGTGCGTGCGCGCGTGTGAGAGTAAGCGGTGTGGAGGTAAAAAGGAAAAGAAAAGACCTACGATATGACAGTGTGCAGTGCAGTGTGCAGTGTGCAGTGAATTCGTATTTGAATGATTACTCAAAATGTTCCGCGGTGACGATGGAGAACAAAGCGACAAAGTTTCTTAATTATAAATGTAGTATGTCCCTATTATGACTGAATGAAGATTTTTGTACAATGATTATCTCTCAAGCCATTATAAAATTGTCAAAAGCGGCCTTTTAATTCCAGTTTTTATTCAAATATAATTTAAGATTAAACAATTTTCAGTATTAGGAACTTCTATTAACATCTTATCTACATTAATGTTTAATCAGAAATGATCCTCGTGCAATAGTGTTCGTGTAAATTTACGATTTATAGCCGACTGTATCTAAGAGTTGATTAGGATGTGATGCACGCTTTTAAAGCAAGTATCTAATATTCAGGAATGTGATAGATTGGCTATAATATTATAGCGTACTGTTTACTTTAAGTCTAAATGGAACTTTCATAGAGCATAATAGCTTGGCAATATAACATAATGAGTCGGTCCACTATTTCTCATAGCAATGCTAGGATCATCGCTTTCTTGGAGAGCGGGATTTGAATAGTTCAACGAGAAAAGCGATATTCTATTCTAACGTGACCATTTGGTATTTCATTGGCATGGAAGGATATTTACTCCACGATAGAATTCATATTGTGCATACACAATATTTTTTAATTAGTCAGGGACATTTTTTGAACCTATGATGGACCATGTAAGTACAGTACATTGTTTTTTATTCTAATTATCTATTTCAACATTGCGGCTGCTTCAAAGGTTTTTTGTTTAATAGCTCATGTTATGTATGTTATTTAAATTTATAATTAAAATCTATATATTGAGTACCTAAGGCTTATATTTTCAATTGTTGACATATTGTGAAACTGGTGGTTTAAAGTACGTGAACAACGGTTATTCTCTATTAATATAATGCAGGCCTTCTATTAAAATAATATAAATTTGTTTTCTTTCTAAGTTTATTATTATGGGAAATATCAACTTAAAATCCTAGGAGAAATTATAGGAGAAATGTAAACAAAATATCCAAAGAGATAAGAATGTAGTAAAGATAGCAACATGGAGGCAGCGAGATCTGCTATTCACAAAACTACTAGAAAAACAAACGTATATCACTGCTCTCTGCAAAATTGCTAGAATTGGTGACTAAACTAACAGTTTAGCCCCAACACTAAATCACATTCTTCTACTTAGCTTATAATTATTAAAATATCTAAAAATTCCATTTAATTTTAAAATGTTTCTTACTTCCACCGGTTTTATTATTTTTCTGAAGCGTATAAAGCTTGATTTAGCAATGATTTCCTAGAATAGAACATCAAATATAATAAATTTAATAAAATTCTAATTCATTAAAAATAGTTGTATTAATGCTAGGTTAAATTCCAAATTCAATCTAGAATCTCACCTTATAATGTACGATTACAATAGTGCTATTAAAAGCTCCTCAAACTTTGACTTTGTTCCAAATAAATCTAGCTTTGGTAACAAAATATATTGATACCTAAAGTATACATTTATTTGCATTTTTTCATTATGTGCTGTTATGTACTGTTATGAACAGTATATCCCAATAATAGTATTCAACTGTTAATGATTTAAAGTAATATAACTGCGTGTAATAAAATTAGCTTTATTTTGATGGGCTTCAGGGGAAATAATATATAAAATATTCCCAATAAAATATTTTTTAAATTATATTTACTGTATAAAATTCTGAAGCAATATATTATTTTTTCCTAGATATGATAAACACACTACTAAAGCTTCAATTTTACTTTGGGAATATCTCAAATAGGTATGTTCTTTGTGTTCGCTTTTCTTTCGCTTCGATTTCGCTTCAAATCGAAACAGTGGGCTTTGAACACCCCCTTTTATAAAACAAAACGATAATAAATAATTGACACTATTTTTACGGTTAATATATGTCACAGGAACCAAACAAAAATCTCGATAAAAATTATATTCGTTTTGGAAAATTATAATAGTCGATATTTTCATAAAACGTGGCCAAATTTTCTGCAGTTGTTGGACATAATTTTCTAATACTAAAATATGTTTATGGTTTTAACCAACCCATTGTTTGTTTTCTATTTATAAATATTATGTTATTGACTAAATATTTGGCTATATTCCATTTTTAACGTAAAATAAAATCAAAGTATTTGATTATTAAATAGAATTCGGTCGCTCTTCATTTTGAATTAATAAGACATATAAAAATCATTCAAACTTAAAAGTAGTGTCCTATGTATGTTGTAAAACTGGATGGGATCTATAAATTAATTCAATTTCGTAAGAGAGTCACACATAAAACATGCATGTAAACAGCTTTGGTTGCCTATCATTATTGCCCTTATCACATGGGATAGAAGGTTGCAAAGTTAAAGGTTGTAATATTTTAATATAAAAGCTCCCAATGTACTAATAAATAGTGATAGTTTTCGTGTGTGCAAAGGTTTTGCTGTCAAAGATATCCAAATTTACGAAAAATACAAATTTCTTTGTGAGAAATGATCTAAATTAATTTTAGGCCTGAGCTCTTATCACATATATTATTTAAATTTAATGTTTCAACTGAAGCATATCAGGCATTTTGAATTCAATAATTAAATATAAATTAACTAAACGTGTATTGGATATGTTTAAATATTTAAAATAATATTTAAACTTTAGAGAAATATATAAATAATAAAAGCGAATCAAGTCCACCAAAAATATCAATAAAAATTAATTTTATGTTTGCGTGTAATATTTAAATCAAATTAAAATATGAAATAAAGGTTCCATAGTTTGCACTTGTTAAAGCAAATTGTTGGGAATTTAATGTACAGGACTGTAAGTCCTAAAGAAAGAAGCTAAGCTACATTCATAAATTTAGTGAAAGCTAAAAAGTTTTTTTGTAATTTACACATTTTTAACAATTCCAAATGATCTTTCCATGATATTTGGTCAATATTGGTGCACTAATTCCTACGTAATATAATTAATTTCTTTACACCATTCTCAGTAAAATATCCTGTAAAATAAGTTTTCCTTTTACATATCTTGGTAATACAACCCACTTAAATATAGAGTTTTTAATTTTTTTTAAGTGCGATCTATAAAATACAAGTCCAAGTCACGTTAATTATTTTTAATTTTTAATATAAAAAATAACTACAATTTTGAGTCTGTGATAAGTGTTTGCTCGACAGTTTCAAATTGTTAGCGTCGAGTTAAAAGTTTACTTCATGAAATTGATATAGCATATATATTAACTTTTTATGTGAGTCATGTTTTTAGAAAACGTTAAGTAGGATAAACGTAATAAAATAACAACCAAGTGAGACAGTAAGTCTTGATTTGTCGAATAAAAGAAAAACTTCAAATGTATCGTATTATTTTTTTTCGAGTTCTTATTACTATTGTGTGTGCAAATTCATATTATGAAATAAATTAAGATATGGGCATCACAGTTTATATAGAAACATAATATTTTTGTTACGTTTAAAAAATAACGCTTGTAAGAGTAAATTTTACATTTTACTAAACACAATTATAGATTACGCTGGCAGCTTTAATCCATTAAAATGCATTATAAATAAGTATATACTATTGTTTGGTTATACTAAATTTATCAATTTGACCAATAGGTATTATAAATATGCACAAAGCCCTAGTTATTATAGGACAGACAGTGTTTGAATATTATATTTAGACTGATATAGATCTAATTCTTGTGTTTAGGCAATTAGATAAATTTGCTTGAATTGTGTATCTGACGTTGAATTACATCGATTAGTTATCAGTACATATTTTGGAGTACTTAAAAATATTTAATAAACTATGGTACCATTCATATATTGTGTAGATTTTTTCATTTATAAAAAACAATGTATATAATAAATAATTGTATTACTGTAGTATATTATATTGTACTGTGGTATATTAAATATTTCAATTTCTGGTAAATAAACGCATATAAAACCACCTTGTGATTGATCACGTTTATCATTTCACTACCTACGTAATTACTAACTAATATTTATGTTTTCTAATTGCAACTTTCACGTATGATGGTGTATTTCATAAGATAAAGTATTTAGAAAAAATTGATTTCAAACTGTATCTGATACTTTAAAATTACTTTATTAATTGTATCTTCGAGATTTTTAGTAGGGCCTAAGTCTAACATTATTGCTATAACAATCTAATGAATGGCTTTAGGTACTTTAAGGAAAGAGAATGGAAAAATCACAGTGAACAGTCATAGGTGGAAACCACTTCCACTCTATCTAGCGGGGATTTGAACCTAAACCTTCCCTGCACCGGAAATCAAGTATATTGCAAGCCTGATGCATCAGACTACTTAACCACTGGTATGAGGTTACGTAAAAATTTATATTATTATTTCTATCTTTTAAAAACATAAATTACTTAAATGTTCAAATGAAACTATTTCGAGCCCAACTTATTTGTAGGAGTATCAGTAGTTAAAAGGTCCCTGAGAACATTCATGTATTGTAAAACAATTATTGCGGTAAATTAAGTTGTATTGGGAAAAATTTTAGTGAAACGTGCACACGTTTTCTCAAGACGGCAAGTTTATGTATAATCTGGATCAAATAAAATGAACCCGTTATTTAATTCCAAATGTATACATTTTGTTTGTATTTTCGAATGTGATATTTCGATTTGAACATAAGATAATTTCATTGCGTGACTAGTTTAACGTGGGACATCACACTTACGTGGTTAGGCTATCATATTTCCCTTTACATTATTTTCTCTAAGCCAATAATTGCTCTTCATTAAGCCAACGTCTGGTTACACATTGTTAATGATAGCCATGCTCTTATTTTGTGAATAGATCTCAACAATGCCACTATGTATTTATGTTTCCGTTTAAGAGTCGCTATCAAAAATAATAATTGTATTTGATAACAATTGCAAAACCTGCAGCGCTTGTGGGGACATTGCCTGCCAGTACAGCTAGCTAGCAGCTAGTCAAGATAGGATTTCTCGTTAATACGTTTGACTCGATGAGTTTTAAAGATACAACATTGAAACAGAAACCATAAATTCTTAAAGTTGTCTTATATCGTAACAAAATGATATTTGTTATCTTGATGAAGTAGTTTATTTGTAAAAGTTGTGTATCATTTGGTATTTACTATTTGTTTTATTCATTTAAATGTCAAGTAGGAAATTTCTGCCAGTATGTAGATTACAAAAGTTCACGGAAGCATATTATATCTATAGAAAAGGTATTTTGGAAATGCAGGTTATAGCTCTCCACACTCAAATATTAGAATGGGTGTGTATACTCATTATTGGAAGAGGGGAAATGTTATCAGCAGGTATCGCAGGCTGGCCCACTCATTTTATTATCTCTCTCTTTCTATTCCGTACATTGGTGGGATAGTGCTTAGAGTATTTAGGTGAGTCAAGTTGAGATGCAACTCGTTTCTTAAAATAGCTTCAAATTCACAAAGTAGTAACTACAGTTTTACTACCAGAAAGAACTAGTATCTAAGCTAATCGTCCCAATATTCTGATCACTAAGCTTCGCGGTTTATTACTATACACTATATAAAATGTTTGCTAAGAAATTATTAATAGATTAGTTCAAGTTTAGACTATATCTTGTTGGTTTACAATATGTTCAGAGCCGTTACACGCAGTCGACGATCTTAATAATTGATTAGATAATATAATGTTAGAATAAATGTGTAAAAAAAACTATGTATTGACCATTATATTTTACAGTGAGTGTAGCAATCATGTACAAAATGAAACTTTGGTTACAAAATATGATTAACTGTTTAAAATTTAAATAAATAACATTTAACAATAAAATCCCTTCCTGATCATTATTAATACGATTGTTGAAACCATTTGTACCATTTTGTACCACTTGGAGGTGAAATAATTGTGCATGCACATATCTTGTTACTCGCAGAGAGATAGTGTTTATAATTTTATATAAGGGCTTTAACTTATTTCTTGGTATACGAAGGCTTTCGTCAAATCCTCGTTGTTTGCTCTGGTGTGAATTTTGTCTTCCACATATAGAGGAATAGTGAATAACTGTCAAGTCAATTATAATTATGATTTGATCAATCTGTTTTCATACAAGACGCTCTATAATTAAAATTGTATCTATTTATTTTCATACAACACGCCTGATTAAAATGGTATTCCCATGTAAGAACTGTTCAAAATCTTTTACCAAGCTTACCAACCTGGCACGTCATATACGTTTACAACACGGTGGTGGACTTAAAAAAGTGAATGTGGACAAGATTTTAATAGGAGTGATAACTTACAGCAACATGTCTCTTCACATAGTCGGGATGTGAAGTCGTTCGAGTGTGATAAATACGGTAAAATATTTTGATGGCGGGATAATCCATGACGACACAAGTTAAATAACTGTACTGCAACAGGAGAAACGTCACTGGGGAATGCTGCGGATGTTTAAAAGTAAAGAGAGCAGGAATGTATTGATAATCAAGATGTCGATGAAGATTACGGCCACTTTAATTTTTCAGAAGCTTTGAATGGTACAGTCAAAATCATCAATATCTCTCCCTCTAAAGTCACGCTATTTTTAGTCTCTATTAACGAAATTAAAAGGAAGTTGGAAGCAACGCTTGCCCAACAGCTTAATTTAATGGGTAATCTAAAATGGTAAACATCTTCCTGTGTAGAGTACTCTTGTGATGGAGGGGAGGGAGAGTAAACAATCTCTCCTTTTTTTCGCAGTAAATGATCGTCACTCTTAAGTCCTGACGCATTAAAATCACAGATTGAAGTTGCGTGCACTTACATGATTGAAGCAGCTTTTTCTTTCCACCACAAGGGAAGTAGTTGAACTGAGGACCGTGTGAAATACTTAGAACTTATACTAGCTAAATATATTCCTTTGGCTGTTTCCAGCTATATTCCATTACCAGAAGAGTTAAGAAATAAACGTGCCCTAATTAATATAAGAAATGCTGAAAGTAAAAGTTTTCTTTGGTATGTGCTAGCATTTCTATACTCAGTTGACAAGCATTCTAATCGAGTTAGTAAGTATATATCACTGCAAGGTAAACTAAATATGGATGTTATTGAATATCCTTTGCAAATACCGCAATTAGCTAAGTTTGAAAAACAAAATAATGTACCTATTAATGTGTATGGTTTCCAAGGGTAAATATTTCCTATAAGGATAGGTTGTTTCTTTCAAATGTGGATGGGGGACATTATTGCCTTATATATAACTTCAACAGATTTCTAAGCTCACTGACCAGACACGATGGTGAAGCATACTATTGCAAATATTGCTTGCATAGATTTTCTAAGGAAAATCTCAGTGATGAGCATAGTGAGTGGTGTGCTGATTTCGATGCTCAGAAGATACATATGCCTAAGGAAGAGGAAAAAATATGGAAATTTTCAACATATAAACATATATTAAAATTCCCGTATGTGATTTATGCAGATTTTGAATGTTTTAATATTAAAATATCAGTATGTGCACCTATCCCTAATCTCTCAACTACAAAAATGACGAAGCATAAGCCATCAGGATTTGCATATTTAGTCGTCGATTCTGAAGGTAAATGTGTAAAACCCTCTGTCGTCTATAGTGGTGAAAATGTTGTGGATACCTTTCTTCATAAACTTGTTGAAGAAGAAGCCATGATCATCGAAATGAAGAAAAATATTGTCCCTATGCACATCACCCCTGAAAAAGAAAATTCATTTATTTTGGCTAGCGTATGTAGTATCTGCGAGAAGGAGTTGGGTCAAGACCGCGTCCGTGACCACTGTCATCTCAGTGGAGCTTACCAGGGCGCATCTCATAGTAAGTGCAATATTCAGTTTCAATATAGCAAGAGAATACCCATCATATTACACAGTTTAAAAATTTATGACACCCATATTATCATGCAGAAAATTGGAAAGTTTACAGACATAAGAATAGCATGTATTACAAACAATATGGAGAAGTATATCTCATTCAGTCTTGGCTATTTACAATTTATTGACTCGTTACAGTTTTTAAGCACATCTCTGGAAAAATTGGTTGAACATTTATTGCATGTTGGTAAAACTCAATTTAATATACTCCATGAAAATATCCCTTTTGATAAAGTATATCTTCTGCTACGAAAAGGTGTGTTCTCTTGCGACTACATGGATTGCAGCAGTAAACTGAAAGCTAGACAATTACCACCAAAATCCAAATTCTATAATCAGGTGTGCCAAGAAAATATTTCAAAAAGTGACTATGCTCATGCTAAAGCTGTGTGGGAAAACTTTGAAATGAATAGCATGGAAGATATCAAAATGTATACGTTTTAAGTGATGTTCTACTTTTAGCAGATGTCTTGGAATAATAGCGCTCTTTATTTTTTGAGTACTTTAAATTAGACTGTCTACATTTTTGCACAAGACCCGGACTAGCATGGGCGGCATTTTTAAAGATGACCAAGGTTGAGTTGGAGCTACTAACTGACATTGAAATGCATTTACTCATTTAAAAAGGAATACGTGGTGGGGTGTCTATGAATTCAAATAGACATTCTGAAGAAAACAACCCTGATATGATGGATTTTAACCCTGAAAAGGAGGTGAAGTACATCACATACTGGGATTGTAATAATTTATACGGGACTGTTATGTCTGATTAACTTCCTCAAAGTAATTTTAGGTGGTTGAAAAAGACTGAAATAGCAGAGCTCCATATAATTTCAGTTGCTGATGATAGCCTTGTGGGTTATAAATTAGATGTAGATCTATAGTACCCGGAAGAAATTCATGACAAGCACAGCAACTACCACTTGCTCCTGAAAAAGTCATAGCTACTCCTGAGCTGTTATCACAATTCTCTAAGTATATACAATCCAAAGTGAACTCTCCAACCGGTGGGAAAACAAAAAAGCTAGTGCCCAACCTAAACAGTAAAAAAAATTATTTGGTACACTACCGTAATTTAAAACTGTATATTTCCCTGGGTATGAATTTTCAAAAGATACACCGAGTCCTCACTTTCAATCAAAGCGCTTGGTTGAGGCCATATATTGATTTTAATACTTCCCAAAGAAAAAGTGCAGTAAATTGATTTGAAAAGGACTTTCTCAAACTTATGAATAATCCAGTATTCGGGAAGTAAATGGAGAATCAAAGACATCGTGTAAATGTTCAATTAGTAAATAATGAAAAAGGCTGAAGAAGTGAATTGCTTCACCAGCATTTATTGCTTATACGATCTTCACGGAAGAGTGAGTTGGGGTTCACATGAGCTAAATAAGCCTACTTTTGAATAAGCCTATCTATGCAGGCTTTGTAATCCTAGATATAATCAAGGTTATCATGTATCATCTTTCATTATAATTATGTTAAAAGGAAATATAGACAAAATGCAAAGCTCTTATCCACAGACACAGACTCCCTCTGCTATGAGCTGAAAACAGAAAATGTTTATATGGATATGTTCGATAATATAGATCGATTCGACACTTCAGACTATCCAGAAACACATATTTTACACAGTGCGTGAAATAAAATAAGCTCTGTGTAAAATGAAGGATGAGATGAATGAAAATGTATTAGAGAGTTTGTGGGACCTCGACTTGAGGAGAAAAAAGTAGGTTAATGTGTGTCAAAACAACTCTCAAAAAGAAAATTAAACATGCCCATTAAAAAATGTTTAAAGCAGGGGATCTTACACTAAGCCGATATGTCTATAATAGGAAGTGAGAAAAATCAATTGTACAGTATCTCCTTGAATAAACGGAGAATTCGGAGATGACAAACGCTATATTTTAGATAATGGATGTGACACACTTGCATACGGTCACTACAAAATAAGACAAATGTGTTCAACAATGGAGACAAAAAAAATTTGTTCACCCTTTATATTTTGTATGTTAGTATATTGAAAAGGAATTATGTGTATTAACCTTTGTAATAAAGATTGTATTACGTACAAAGCTCGAATGCTTGTGAATATCATAGCGTGATTTCATCAGGTGAAACAGCACGACTTTATCAAAATTAAATAGTTTAGTCAAAATTAATTATATGTGGGAGGTGACGTTACTCGCTTCCTTGCAGTGCCTCCTGGGAAACGTTTTAATAAACGGCTAAACGAGTAACACCCAATACGTAGTAAAATTATAATAAAATATTAGTGATTTATAAAAGTTTTATCAAATTAATGGTGTAACTATTTTATTAACTTCTGAGCTGCACCCCTCGTTCCATCTCCTCCTCTTCCAAAATATTTTTTCCTGGTCCGCCACTGAGAAACGATATTCTTACGAGAAAAGTGACCCAATGCTATATGAGAATTATCAATGTGGGAGAAAATGATCCAATTCCGCAGTGTGGAGGATCAATGCTAAAACCCCAAAAATAATATTCCCCGATCCACCACTGATCAATGCTATTCTTACAGGAAGAGTGACCCGACTGCTCTATGAAAAGGATCAATGTGGGAGAAAATGATCCAACTCCGCAGTGTGGAAGATCAATGCTAAAACCCCCAAAATAATATTCCCCGATCCACCACTGATCAATGCTATTCCTACGGGAAGAGTGACCCGACTGATCTATGAGAAGGATCAATGCTATTTTTATGGCAGAAAGTAGAAATGAAGGAGGATCAATGTTAACCTTATGGGAGAAAGTGGGCTGAAACTGTCATTTTAACCACTACTTTACACACA
>CABFOW010003590.1:46858-71759 GCA_902141385.1 Timema californicum
ATATATATATATATATATATATATATCAACTTTTCCTTTTATATATGTATTTTTGATTTCAATAGAACTTATTGTTTTCTTTTGAAATTCACCAGGATATTAATAAAAAAGGTCAAAACTCTCAAAATAGTAGTGGTTTTTGTTTTATTTTAAAAAGATAACATTTCTCAAAATGTCACATTTTTTTCATTTTTTGAATGTGTTTGTAAATATTTTGAAATCTACGTGAAATATCAAGGAAAATAAAAGGAGGGATATTTGTAGATATTTTCCAGAAGAACGATTTGATTTATCTAAACTTTTCTTCGGACCTTACTTGATTTTAAAAATCACTATTATATGTTGATTTTAATAGAAAAAACATTCTTCTCTCCTTGAGATTTGCGGTCAGCCGCTGAAATTCATCGCGATCCATATCAGTACGATTCTTAGAAAATCTACTGATTTTTAAATCTTTATATAATTTTTTTAATTTTTTTTTAAAGGTAACATGTCTCAAAATATCATATTTTGTTCATTTTTTGAATGTGTTTGTAAATATTATGAAATCTACATGAAATATCAAGAAAAAAAAGCAAGGAGGGATATTTGTAAATATTTTTCAGAAGAACGATTTGATTTATCTAGACTTTTCTTCGGACCTCGCTTCATTTTAAAAACACTATGATATGTTGATTTTAATAGAAAAACATTATTCTCTATTTGCAATTTGCGGTCAGTCGATGAAATTCAATGACATCCATATCAGTATGAATCTTTAAGAAAAACCTTTTTAGAAAATCTACTGATTTTTAAATCTTGAAATAAAAACTTCAATTTAGTAAATTTTAAACTTTTATTCCTTTTTAAGTGGGGGGAGGGGGGTAATGTTGGGGCAACCACTTAGGTTATTGCACAAGGAGCCGTAGATTATAAGGCTGGTCCTGATATTTGTTTGGAGTGTCAACAATATCAGATGTGAGATTTTTTATTTTTTTATTACCAATCTAATTCAGCCTGGCATCTTACAATTTTAATCCAGGCCTTGTTTACACAGTATAACCAAAATTTCCTACTATTACACATACAATTTATTTTATTTTTAAACAGGTTTTGGCTCCTAGAGCCTCTACCCCTTCCTATTACCCTCCCATTTCTATCCTATCCTATTCTAATCTTATCCTAATCTTACAACTAACTAACCTAAATAACTTTTAATCCTCCGGGAATATCCGTTATCCCGATAGTACAAGGGGGCTGAAGAGCAGCCGCCTATCTCCATCTTGACGCGTAGGGCCCTTACAAGACCTAATACTACTCTTCTTGTTTCCAAGAAGAAGGATCTGCAGTCACAGGGTTCCCCCCACGCGTCCCGTTTCTTTCCCCTCATCATTCCCATTATTCGGCTGGAATGATGATCCCTTGGAATTACCAGGGTTACCCCAGTATACCTCCGGATCCATCATCCAAACTGGTATGTCAGTCCCACAAGGCTTCGTGTTTGCCACTTCCTGGCATCTCTCCTTGTTCCTCATGGAAGGTTGTATAGCAGTAGTTCCACAAAACCACCTTCACCTTTCCCTATATTCCCCCGCTGAGACATCACCTGCGTCCATCTCAGTCCCGCTTCCCGTGTTTCTGTCTTCGTATCCTCCATTGTCCTCGTCATTGTCTCCGTCTTCATCACTATCCATGTCACTGTCACTGGTCTCTCCCCCCCTTCCTTCTCTAGCCCTCCGTCTGTTTAGCCTCTGTCCCAGTCCTCGTCTCTCTCTCAATGCCCTTATATATTCCGCCTTGGCTCTTTCTGAAGCTTCCACTGCCAGCTTATCTAAGAACCTCCAATGGGCTGGATCTCTCAGGATATCACCCACCAGTCTCCCTTGCACTTCCTGCAGGTTAGGTCTTCTTATCTCAAGCGTACGGGCACATTCCAACACTACGTGTTCCGGGGTGCCCACCTCACAAAATTCACACAGATCGGATTCGACCAATCCCATTTTCCTTAAGGATTCTGGGTATGGCCCCTTCCCCGTGATGAAATAAACTAGACCCGGGGATGGTTCCAAATGTGCGTTATCAATCCTTTGGACCACATTGGGAAAGAGTTGATAAACCCTCCTACCAGTTTCACTGCCCTCCCAGTGTCTCTGCAATTCCCTCATCAGAGCAAATACCGCATCCTTGGATGTTTCCACCTCAGGTGATGTGAGTATCCTAACTTTCTACCAGTTGTCCTTTTTCTTCCAGTACCCAATTGCCCTCTTCTTAACCAGAAGGTCCAACGACCACACACCTAGGGTGACGTTCAGTGAGTCTGTCGCCACTGTCCGGTAGGCGCCCGTAAGTCTCAGAAGGACATTCCTCTGTATACTCCGAACAGCCCTAGCCGGCACGACGTTGTTCAGTCTGTGCACCCAGACGCACGCTCCATAGCCAACAATAGATAGAAGGATCACTTGGTGGTATGTCTTTATTATCCGCATGGGAAGGTGGAACCTCCTCTGCCCAATGCTTATAATCTTATTCATGACCCGCTGAGCTCTCCCCATCACTTCCTCTATATGTGCCGTGAAGTTTATGTTCTCATCAAAAGTGACTCCCAGGTATCTGACCGTTTGGCTCCTTCTCAAGTTCTTCACTTCAACCTTTATTGCAGGAGTCTGCACCATCTTTCCCTTAAACAGCATGAATGTCATCTTCGCCGGTGCCATCTTCAGTTTGACACTTTTACACCACCTTACTAGCCCGTCTAGCACTCGATTGGACCTTTCCTCCAGGATTTTCCTTGAATTACCTTCTACCACTATTAGAAGGTCATCCGCGAAAGCGACCACCCCATGCATTTCAGGAATTTCCTCCAAAATCTGCAGTCCCGGCTCCAGCCCCAAATCCCAGAATACCGGCCCACAGACCGATCCCTGGGGACATCCCTTTATCAATCTTTTCTGCACGCTGGCACTCTGACACCTCAGGGTGGCATACCTATTCCGGCAGTAGTCCTTAAAGCTTCTATACAACTACCCTGGGCACTGCAGTTCTCTCAACCACCCGAACAACGCCGGCCACAATAGGTTGTCAAATGCCCCCGAGATGTCTACGAATATCCCCACCACGTATCTGTCCGTGGCCGAGTCGATCAGTTCCATTGCTCTACATATAGCATCCTCTGTCGATTTGCCCCTTCTAAAGCCATACTGCTGTTGATGCATACCCACTCCTGTCCTGTGCCTTAATAATCTTTCGCACAGTATTTTTTCCTGGAGTTTCCCACTCGTATTTATCAGGCAGATTGGTCTATATTACTTTGGAAGAATCGGATCCTTGTCCTCCCCCTTGATTAGCACGATTACCTCGCTCTGCTTCCAGATGTTCGGGATTATGCCCTGAGTGAGGCATTCGTTTAGCAGGCCTGCAAGGTAAGGGGCTATGAGGTCTGCCTTGAGATGTATATGAACTAAGTGTACTCATTAAATCAAAAATAAATATATTGTAATAGTTGTCGTAGATCTCAAAATTAAATCGTTTGTTGATGGGCAATGTGAAAATAAATGAGATAGTCAAGCTTTTATCAAAGGGTTTAAAAACTTTCATCGACATTTTGTATACATGAATTTTGAGTGAACCAGAGACCTCTCTCACATGAAAGCAAATTCTGACAAATTTCGCTTGAACTATCAGGCAGCTCCAAAATAAAAATAAAATATTTTTGTATTCCTCCTCAATGCATAGGTTAGTAGCTTATTGGAGTCTTAAATGACTCACAATACTTATATCCTAATCATGTTTGAAATCAATTTAAAATGCCTAATTTAAGTTTTAATGTTTAAAAGATAGTTACATATCCTTTTTTGCGTACTTTCCCAGGAGCAACCACAGGTTAGGCATCATCCAAAATAAGCTTTTGAGTACGGCACTGTGGACTGCCAATGCTTGGAAACGATAGAAAACATTAAAGTGTCGACTCTAATCATAATACGCTTAGTTGTCTGCTTTAATTGCGCGTCTATCGCTTTTTCGTTCGCTCTCCTAAGGCCTATCCCGCCATGCATTATTGGTTTTACAAAATATGGTCTACAACAGATGCACGCTGAGAAATATTGGTGCATATACCATATTTTTAAGAATATAAGATATGTACAGTGACGCAGGAAAGGGGCGCTATGGGGGTAAATTTTACAACCCCCCCCACCCCAAAAAAAAATTGAGGATCTTAAAAGTATCATTTTTACCTCCCCAAGATAATATATTATTACCAAACACTGAAGAGATTTTGAAAGCATCAGCTACTGCATGAAGATGATTTTCAATGCTTAAACGATAAAAAAAAACTATCTCCACTCAACGAACACACGTAACGTTGACTAAATCACCTGTGTCTATTTAATGCATACCTTGAGAAGCTCAAAAAACTGGAAAATTGCAAAACTAGCTAGTGGTTTTATAGCTAGTAACGAATATAGAGCAAAGGTGTTTGGAAACGTACTTTAATTTGGTTGTTTCTTCATTTTGAGTTGAGCCGCCTCAGATTTCTTTTTTGTTTTGTGTATATGTATTCTGTAAGCGGAAAACATTAGTCCAGGATATTATTAGTCTGAATGTAAGAACGACTCTATCAAATTATCGACACGCACTCAAAAGAACTGTATCTCTTGCACAACCAACAGCGGTCTAATAATCTCAATGTTGACTGGTAAATTCGTGTTCAAGGATATTAGTGCTACCTTATTCAAACTCTCACACCTTAGTTATTTACCAAAGCCTTCACCGCATCAACACCAGTGTATTTTTAATTCTATCTTAAATATGAAAAAATAAAGACAATTAATTAGCATATTATTATATCAAAAACCTTTAAATATTTAGATGGACTTATATTTAATACTGGTTTGAGCAGTGGCATACCTGAATATTTGACACCTAACCTAACCTAATATATATGCAATCAAATTAATAAACGTCCGAAAAGATACGCTAACAAATGAGTTATGATTGGTTATGAGGTCTTACTTTTGTTCACACATGCACACACACACACACACACACACACACAGCTACAATTCCTAAGGGAGGCATTATCAAAGAACCACTACCTAAGAATGTCCTATTCTAAAAATTTCCTAAAAACTACATATCGGCGTTAAAATCATCGACACGCAGAAGCAGCCTGGTGCAAATGGTCGACACGAGTAGAATCATGTAATCGATACTCAACCCGTCGACAGATATTTGTAAGGCTGTTTGGGTCAAGTCATCGACACTACTTGGACCAACTCGTCGACAAGATCCAGTATCGAAGGGTCAAGTCATCGACAATCAACCCGTTTGTACCAAGTGTATCAAGTGGTCGACACGACTTGGACCACCTCATCGACAATCTCCAGTATAGGAGGGTCAAATCATCGACTCTACTTGGACCAACTCATCGACAAGCTCCAGTATAGGAGGTTCAAATCATTGACACTACTTGGATCAAATCGTTGACAAGCTCAGGTATGGGAGGTTCAAATCATTGACACTGCTTGGACCAACGCGTCGACAAGTTCAGGTATAGGAGGGTCAAGTCATCGACACGATAATAATACATCCTATCAATAAATATTTTGTAATATAATATAATATAAAATTTAATTAATTAAAAGCTGGTTGAGGCAGTATAAATTACACACAATTTACAGCTGTCAAGAAAACAATAATACAAATTGTTTGTCAAATAATATAATATAAAATTTAATTAATTAAAAGCTGGTTGAGGCAGTATAAATTACTCACAATTTACAGCTGTCAAGAAAACAATAATACAAATTGTTTGTCAAGGGAATTCCATGACCACATACAATTAATAACCAATTGGTTGTAGAATTTTATTTTTTTCTGTCTTGATCGCTAAATTAACTAAATACAAAGAGTAATTTACAGAATACGTTTTAATATCAGAGAAACTATATTGTGTGTTGGTTGTTTTGTAGGCTATTGACCTTAGTAGAAAAATTGTGTTTCTTTATCAAATAAAACTTGCACACTTCATACAAATAAACTTATTTTCCCACTAAAAGCTAGCTTAAAATACAGAGTATACATTGAAATAATAAAATAAAATCCCATTCACATATTTGTGAAAACAAAGTAACCTTAAACCCGCTTCAGTGGCTTCATTGTTTAAGTTATCACACTCGCAATATATTGGACTGCTGATTATGGGGAGCTCAGAATTCAAATCGGGTATAATGAGAGTGGTTTTTCTTAAATGGTTTCCCCTTCTCTCTATGCAAATGCGGGTGCTCTTCTTTAAATTTACCTTACACATCTTCTTACCCAAACCCCAGGGTGCGCACCTCAGCCGTAATGTTTAAAATCAAATATAGCTTTAGACCACATGACTACTGGGAAGTGCATCACTAAACTCCTTTATTATTATTATTATTATTATTATTATTATTATTAGCACCGCGTCTTACTACCCGTTCGGACTACACGCCTATGTACTAATTACACTAATGAGTTAGGTATTTTGAGGGTTGAATTTAGAGTAAGTGCACTCACCTTTGCTTGGAATTAGAGTGGAAAACCATTTATGAAAAAGCCCCTTCATTGCACTCGACCTGGTTTGTACCACGAGCTCCCAGTATTCGAGTCCAGTCTAACACGTGAGTAGTGCGTTAGACCACGCAGCCACCGAAACGTGTCAATATATTTTAAACGTGAACTATGTAACTAAGGAAATATTTATGAGGGTCACAACCATAATGAGTCTGACACATTAGACAATGTGACTAACTATTCAGGTAACTACAGAACCAAGAAACATAAAAAGCGTAAACTTGATTTTAATACACATATTGTGAGCCTGAAGTATTAAGCTGCGCGATTGCTGGCGTGGAAGGATGCCAAACGAAGGAAAATGAAACTCTTTAACTTTCTATAAGTATTTAGGGGAACTAGAAGATGTACGCCTCGGGTGATTTTTTAACTCGTTTCCAAATAATATATAAAATTAAGTGTTTTTAGTTTGTTTATTATTTGCTCAACCACACACAAAACACTGTACCGATCGTGCTAAATTCCATATGGATATAACTGGAACGTCTGGTTAGCATATAGACTAATTATTATAAACTAGCAATTTACCCGTTCTTCGCACGGTTGAGCAGCACTAAAACTATATCATATTACAAAGTTAAACATGCGTCTTACAACTTTTTGATAGTTTCTCATTGTAGAATCCTGAGCTAGCTTTGACAATCACAAATTAGGCCGAAGTCAGACAATAATTTCAGGGGCAGGGGTGTTGTGGGTGAATTCCCCAATTGCTGGAGGCTAGAAATTATTATGAATGTTAAACATTTATAGAAGCTATCTGAAATGTTTTTAATGGCAACATCACCCTTTAACTGCCGAAGGCTAGAAAAACTCTCTGAGGGGCTTTTTATGGTGGCACAGCTCCGTAATTTGTACTTGTACCTTAGTTTTGATATTGTTTGANATACAGCCTTGATCACAAATCAATCTTGGAAATTAAAATATGAAAATAAAATATATTTATGAAACTAAATATTAACCGGCTTGAGTGCACAAAAAAGCAATTCATAACTGCGTGATGTTTACCTAATCACTATTATCAAATTAGATAACAGAACTAGTATAAATTGTTAAAAAATATTTTGGAAAAGAATAATATCACTATTCACCAGAGCCTAAATAAATAATTTACTCTGTTACAGAAACATAATAATTAATAGGTATCGTGGTTTTTTAATGAGCATCAAGGTTCACCAAGCAATGTCTACAGAATTTGTTAATTTTAACTGTTATATCGCCGTTATATTTGCGCTAATTTATCCTTCAACATTTACCTTTGTTTTCGCAATACTAGTGGATCCCCTTTAATATTATATCTAGTTTTTGCATTCGTTTGTGTTTAAATTTTTTAGTCCGCCTTTACAAAATTTAAATTAACTACCATATCGAGAGTTTTTTTTTATTTATTGGTCATTTCTCACTCCCTATTTTTAAATTCCAAATTTTCCACCATTTGTGGCTATTTTTGGGTAGTCCTTTTACAAACTAAGCAAATTTTAATTATCTTCTTGCCAAAAAGAAGATTTTAAAATAATTTTGGAAAGATTTGAAGCTAATACCCCCCTTAATCTACCCCTTTTATGTTCCCACATTCCCATTTTGAAATGGTAAGATTTATTTGATTATACTATAAGGTGTATTTACATGCTTACCAAATTTCAATTTAAACAATATTGGAAAGTAGTGTTCTATATTAGTTGTATCATTTTCGATCTCTTCCATTTCCCGGGCCTCAATGTTGAAATGTTATATGAGCATACGTCATTATGTTCTCCAGGAAGGTTTACACCCCCGAAAAGTGTTTTTATGTTAGTTTTAGTAATCTTAAGAAAAACTTCCTTCTCCATTTATCACTTCTTCATTTTGAAATTTAAAAATAAGATCTCAATGAAGGATTTAGGTGGTTCTTATATTCACCGGACGGATCTGAATCTTCTGAAAAGTAAATTATTATTTAATTTTGGGAATCTTTAAGCCCCCCATTTTACCAGCACCAAGTCTGTTGTTGTTATTATTATTATTATTATTTAGCATCGCGTCTTACTACCCGTTCGGGTTATGCGCTTGAAGTACTAGTTACGCTAATGGATTTGGAATTGGAAAGGTTGAATTAGAGGAAGTGACTCCACGTTTGTGTGGAGGTAAAATGGAAAACCATTTAGGAAAAACCACCCCCAGTTCATCCGACCGAGATTCGAACCTCGATCTCCCCGTCCTCAGCAGTCGAGCATCAACACGACTAGCGCGTTAACCAACTACGCCACCGAGGCGGGTACCAAGTCTGTTGAATATGTATTGTATCTCAAATTTCAATTCATATTTATATATTTTTAAATTTCTTATCATTGACTTAATAATGTTTTATTTGAAGCACACGGCTAGTTGACATGTAATCTCTATTTTATTTTATTTATTTTAGTATATATATTATATTTTATGAAGTCACCATCTCTCGTGGATGCTGATTGGTAAAAAAAAAAAAGAGAGAGAGAGATTGAACACAGTGAAAACAAAAAGGATTGTTTCATAATTTTCAAACATAATGGGTGCTTCAATAGTACGCGAGAACCTACCTCGAGATCATTGGTGTAAGTTTCTTTATAAGTGAGTTTTAATATATTTTCATATGTATAGTAAAATATTTATACAGCTTGACAACCAAATTGTGTTATTGTGTTCTTGATGGCTATACATTTTGAATAATTTATAAATCCCCAACCAGATTTTAATTAGCTTAAAGAATATATAATTCAAATTTTAAAACTCCAGCTTTGAAGTGCACATGTCCATGCCCAAGAGGTACTTTTTGAAAAGGTCAGACCTTTGCCTGTGATTGACATCACGCAATGCCTATTACACACACACACACACACACACACACACACAAACTCCTTATTTATTTATTTATTAGATTACAAAATAGCTATTGAAAGGGTGTATTATTATCGTGTCAATGACTTGACACTCCTATACCTGAGCTTGTCGACGCGTTGGTCCAAGCAGTGTCAATGATTTGAACATCCCATACCTGAGCTTGTCAACGATTTGATCCAAGTAGTGTCAATGATTTGAACCTCCTATACTGGAGCTTGTCGATGAGTTGGTCCAAGTAGAGTCGATGATTTGACCCTCCTATACTGGAGATTGTCGATGAGTTGGTCCAGGTAATGTCGATGATTTGATTCTCCTCTTGAGCTTGTCGAAGAGTTGGTCCAAGTAGTGTCGATGATTTGAACCTCCTATACTGGAGCTTGTCGATGATTTGGTCCAAGTAGTGTCGATGATTTGACCCTCCTATACTGGAGCTTGTCGAAGAGTTGGCCTAAGTCGTGCCGATGACTTGACCCCCCTTGCCTTGAAAATATGAGATTACATTTTGTCGATGGGCTGAGTGTCAATGAAATGGTCCTACTGGTGTCGACCACTTGACCCACTTAGTCTTCCAAATATTTGTTTTAATCTTGTCAATGGGTTTACTGTCGATGACTTGACCCTCCTATACTGGAGCTTGTCGATGAGTTGGTCCAAGTCGTGTCGATGACTTGACCCACCTAACCTTTAAATATTTTTTACAGCTTGTCGATGAGTTTTTTTCGATAAGTTTGTATGGTGCCACAAAGATCCCCTAAATAAAAATGTCCTAGTCTAAGAAACGGATCAATTGTACAATAATCACTTTTAGTGGGGTTTTTTATTAATTGAAAATCCTTTTCCAGTTCACAATTAAACCTACAAGTGCGCTTAGGCAATGCAGTGTTTACTATCACTAGACTACAGAAAAACAGAACAGAAAACACAGCAGTAATGAATGTTGAGATATAAGAAATATTCAACGTGGCACATGAGTAGGCCACTAAAGAACGTTCACGAGGCTATCCGAATAGCTCCGAAGCAGTGGGGAAGATGATAAGATGTTGGCAACCAAGAGACCGAGAGGCGAGGGAGGGCGTGTCAACGTTTTGAATTACCTAGCTACAATAAACGACCTACACACACAAATAATATTCTTCAAACAAAGCTTAGTAAAAATATTTGAAACTTTTGTTTTCACATAGCGTAATATACGTTCATTTAATTGGTCCATGGCTTCAGCAAAATATAATTTATTTCCCTCCAACGCGGGACAATTACGCGTCCCACAGGGAATCTTGGGGACAGTGGGACGTCAGGTCTCCTTGTAAGGGTTGTCTCAGTTCTTTGAGGCTGGCGCTGCCGCCTCGGTACCTCTGGTTGGAAGGGGCAACACTGCCGTGACGTCACAGCTCTGACGCTATTCACTACCACATGTTACAACCCCACGCGTTTCTTCAGTATTATGTCAAATAATGAGGTTTAATAATATCATTTTAAAGTGTCCTAAAAAGTTTAAAAGTTGTTTTGTAGACGTGTACAGTGTTTTGCGGACGTTAATTATGTGGATATGGTGCTACTTTCTTTCGATTGAACTGTGTAAAGAACGAGAATGAGTTGCCGAGCAGTGCTATAGAAACGTGCACAATTAATTCCAGAAGAAAAAAAACTGGGAATCAACGTTGTATATCACACGTTTCCAAGGGATCCCGTAATTTGCAAACTTTGTATGACCAAACGTAAACGAGTAGACGCAGTTAATTGTAAATAGCCCCATGTGTGTAGTGACCATTTTAATACATCAGGATAATATGAAAAATATTTTATTAGGTTTACCACAAAGTAAAACACTAAAAACAACTGCTGTTCCATCTTTGAATTTAACCATTCGGACGGAGCAAAATAATAAATTGAAATTGTCTTTGCTTATAGAATAACGATTTAACGTTAGACGTGGTCGTTTAGCTGCTTTAGAAAGAATTAAACATTTAAACCCTAAAAAAACACGCGTTAAAATAAATGTAACTGTAACGGCTAGTTCCCTTCCCCTTGATGACGATGATATTGTTAAATATGATAAACTATGAGCAGTTGCTTGAAGAACAGAAAATACTAAAGTAAACTGTAGAGTTCTTGAAAATCCAGTTAAATTTATTTTAAAAGGTGCAACAAAGGGGTATAAAAAATTTGCTCGACAAACTAAAAGCCATTCCAAACGAATTAGTAAGCGTGTTGGTGTGACATATGGATTAAAACGAGAATTATGCTTAATTAAACGTGAATTTGAAGATTATCGATAACATTTAATATAATTAGTCCTTTTTTCTTTAATTCTGTCATAATTTTTGTAGTACAATATATATTCCTTAAGCTTAATGTCAGTTCTTCAGTAGTCATCCCCTAGTTTATGAAAAAGATACGAAAATCTTTGTATGGAACTGTATGCTTCACAGTGCCAGTGACGTGGTGTTTGACTGTTGTGCGCATGCACACACAGGAGGGAGAGGGGAGGAAGGCTGGACTACCAGGTAGAGAGAGCACTGTTGCTCTCGCAGTGCCGGCTCTGGCGTGATGGTGGAAGGAGTTGTTTTTATTTACTCAGCGTGTGTTGTGCTTAAAAACCATGTTTCATATTCTTTAATGTGATAAAGTGTAGAAGAGTGTAGAACTAGATTATTATTCTGCTTCCAACTATTCTATTTGATTCATTTTTTTTTCGGTTCTTTTATTTAACCGAAAGACTAAATGCACTTGCAGTACTTTCAATGGAGACAAATTTCCTCAATTGTCATCCAGAAATCAAGGAGAAATTTATTGAATTTTTTGCGCAAATTAAAACAAGAAAAATGGATTTCATTTTTAAATGAATAGATCAAGCTTGAACTGTAACAATTTAAGTTTAAGTAAATAAAAAAGTTTAGTTTTTTTGTTAAATTTTTATCAAGTTCCTGAATAAATGTTATTTTTATACATTTTTTTTCCTTTTAAACCATTTTAAAACAAAGGTTAAAAATCATCTGGAGTACCTCTACTAATTTTAGTTACGAGCCGCCACTGTATATATATAACCATAGAGTGCTGGTAGGGTACACCATAGGAGGCTGTCTACACATCGTACCCGCAATGAGATGATGTGATTATAGTTATTATGATGTTGTGGAGGCGGTGTGCGTCTTAACCTAATTTTAATCCTAATTTACCAACTCCTGGAAACCATTGGGATAATTCCTCTTAAAAGAAAAATATCCAAGGTGCCAGCCGGGAGTCAAACCTTGGACCCCTATGCTCATAGACAGATGCACTATACCACGGGGTCGGGGAGAATTTACTAAAAGCCAGTATTCCTAATGAGAACACGATCGGAAAGACAGTAACAAAAATAATTCAAACTTATTTTGGCGTAAAACATTGATATCATTTTTAAATTATAAGGGGGAGAAGGGGTGCAATTATTGATTAGGAGGGTCTTAGAAGAAAAAAAATAATTTACGAGTTCAATGTAACCTAGCAAATATTTGATTTTAAAGATAAGTAGAGATGTGCGACGATTAGAAATGTCAACGTTAAAGGTCAAATCGCCTTCGCTCGGACTTCGATAACCACATTAACCTTTGCATCTTCGAAACATATCAAAAGAAGAACACTCAGATGCATTATGAACATATATGAAATATCTCACTAAATGTTACCAGTTTCATTTAACTATAATTTCTAGAACAATCTACTTGACAGTTTTTTATACTGACTAGTGATTAAATGGCATCTTTTAAAATAGCTAAATACAAAGTTGTCAGCATAAAAGAAAATGGTGTTCTTTATATTTTTTCCTTCATGTGAGAATGTAAGAAACGCGAGAAAAGGGAAGTGTTTTTGTGGTTTTTATAGCAAAACTTTTTTTGGACAAAATAAATCAAAATATTTTCTCCAATAGAAACATAAAGTTAAATTTTCTTCACATATAAGCCTAGAAATGAACAGTTATGTCAAGGTTGTTCTGGAATTTAATGACACAACGTTTTCTTTGAATTTAAAATGTGTCCCATAAAATGTTTCTTATTTTCATGACAGAAATTCAACAATTACTGTTGATATCCCTATGAGAAGAAAATTGACTTTTTTTCATGGAGCAATATTTTATTTATTTTGACTAAAAATTATGTTTTGATACAAAAATGTCTCGCGTTCCCTACATCCCCATCGTCTCTTCTCTTTAGCTAGATGTACTTGATGCATAATTAAAAAAGTAAAAGTAGTATCATATGAAATCAACAAAAACTGTATCCTCGGCCTCAGCTTCGACTTTCCTTCACATGTTTCAAGCTTTGACTTGACTTCGAATTTAAAAAGGGACCCTTGAACGCCCTTAATTATAACATACCTTTATTATAATTAAGAGTGCCTTGCTTTCTGTGAGACTCAATTCCTTATTACATCCTGGAACTCACAACTATGAACCTCTTCGGATTTGATTGGTAACATTTCTAGCGAGTTTAGTTTTTCTTGAAACATTGTTGAATGAAGGTAAATTATTTATGAACTTAAAGATCTTCCAGTTGCCGCCACCGATTCTGGTATTGTTCGGAACTAGCTAAAAGCAACAATTGAATTGTTTAATAATAGTTCTATTCGATTGTATGAGAAAGTTTAGCTTTTGTAACATATGTTGACCGTCAGTGTCAATATCACTTTGATATTAGGTAAAGAAAGATTTTATGTTAGTCTATTTATAATTAATATAATATATGTACTCTTTAATTTAATCAAATCACAACTATGGAGTGATGATTTAATTGGATGAATATGATATTATTAATACTAAATTATCACTTCACATGAATAACAAACACCTATTAAACATAGATAGATATTAAGCTATCACTTAGAATATAAAAACTAATGTAACCGAACGATTTAGTACACTGAACAAACTCTACTGACGATTTATTTTATCACTCAGTGTTGCCATATGACCTGCTGTGGAAAACGATAGTTTAACCTTACATTGTAGTTCATACATTGAACACAGTGGCGCTAGCAAGGATAAAAAACTCAATTGTACATATAGAATAATTATTATTCTTGCTTGGTTATATTATTTTTGGCTTGATAAAACTTTACAGCTTCCGTGGGGTAAAATGAGGCTCTGCCCGCTTCTTCATCTGAAGAGCAGCCTTGTTTCATTTCTTGGAATAAAAACATAAAAGCAGGTATTTACAAACCACTTCTACAACTGCATATATCAATCATCTCTTAACCATTTCTACAAAGTATTGCTTTATTTCTCAGGATATACGACATTTATGAACCATTTTAACTAGCAAGTGATATTATATTGAAAACTAGGAGGATATTACTGTCGGGAAATGCATACTAATACTCAGCCAATAAGTTGTTGACATCACGCCTGCTTTTAAGGAATGTGAACCTCAGAATAAACAAAACAATAATTTTACCAGTTATTCTGCATGGATGTGAAACGTAGTCTCTTATCTTACACAACGAAAACAAATTGAGGGTGTTCGAAAACAAGGTGCTTAGAAATATATTTGGGGATTGGAATAGGTTACATAATGATGAGTTACATACCGTGTACTCATCACAAGACATTGGTAGGACAATTAAGACTCTTAGATTACGGTGGGTAGGACATACATCGCGAATGGGAGATTCTATAATCTTGTTCAGGGTATTGACTGGAAATCCCAATAGGAAGAGACCCTTGGAAAAACCTAGACGCATATAGGAGGGAGGATAACATGATAATGGAACTGAAAGAGACAGGGTGTAATGAAGTAGACTGGGTAGAACTAACTCAAGATAGGAATAGTTGGCGTAATTTGGTGAGTGGGGTAATGAATGAACTTTCGAGTTCCTAATACCATAGCGTAAGCTAGTATACGACATGTGAATAGGTGTATCTAAGCTATGTCCTCAAATGTAGAACAGTCCTGTTTCTTCATTAAAAAGAACAACATATAAACAAAGGCCTCTAAATAACTTCCACAGCTGTAGAGAAAGGCTTGTTTCCCTTCTAGAAATATAAAACATGTAAATAGGAGATCGTCCTCTTCCCCAACTGTAAATCAGAACAGTTTTATATCTTAGAATAAACCAAATTTAAATAATTGTCTCCAAGCCAATTCCACAAGGGTGGAGAGGTAGTCCTTTCTTTATTATAAAATAAACGTGTAAACAAGCGCCTCTCGACCAATTAAGTTTTCCACACATCGAATCGTATCGGAACAGTCGTAATCAGAACCCTACGAAAAGAAAGGAGTTTTATCCGCACACTGGTTCGGAATTCAATTCATATCAGTCGCATAAAACCAACCATAAGAATTCAACTATTTTAGGGATTTTTTAAAAATAATAAGTGGTAGCAGCAGTGAAGAGCAGGAATAGATGGTCTCTCTGTTCATTGCTGGTGATGAAGAGGTTGAAGAAACGACCTCAAAAATACTTTTTGAGTGGATGACATAAATGCAACAAAAAATTTCTGAGATTTCCTTGCATGCATTTTCCTCCACAGCTGGTATAATAATGTTGGTTACCAAAGTAATAAGCTATAAGGTTTTGTTGATCTAAATTGATTATTTCTTAGTCCAATGATGTTTTTAAAAATAAGCAAAAATTTTCGAGCGACAGGAAACGAGCATCAAGAGGTGTAAACTGAGAGCGAATGTAAATGAAGAAATAGTCCAGTCCTGAGGACGCATGCGCATAGCTTTATAATCGGTCAAATTATTACCTCCTGGCAAACCACGATTCGTTCCGTTCGGATCTGAAGTTGACATTTCCGGTCTGATCCGAGCCAGCGTATGGGCCTCTATTAAAATGCAGGTAGTTAAAGATTTCTAAGAATGTGCAACATGTAAGTAAGTGTCTCTTAGAAATGTGTAGACAATTCTTGACTTGTTTTTAAGGACTATACATTTACATTTTCATCACTTTCACAACTGTAGCACAGTCCAGTTTTCTCTTTATTTGGAAAAGGCCCATATATGAAAGTCCCTGTGCTGTTAATACAAACAACCAATAATTATTGTGGCCCATTACGATGTTAAGAAATAATAGTTTGGTTAATGCATACTGGCTGTTGATTTCTCGGGGGCTAGGTTACACTTTAAACTACGTGGCAAGAGAGGGAAAAGTTCTGGTGATGGCACGTTTATTGTGAAAAACAAACCTATGTTGCAACAATGAGGCATTTAAAGTCCTCATGAATATGTAAATGAGACTAGTGGTATGATCTACACACAATTTCTTGTGTCTTGATCTAGTTCGTTAAGGATGATGATTATTATTATTATTATTATTATTATTATTATTTGTTCTGTATCATGACAAGTCCATTCCTTTGTTAGTGAACTTAGACCGCCAATGCGCCCTGTCCTCTGCCTCTTCCTTCAATTCCTAAAATTTTCTTCTTTCTTTCAAGTCATCTCAAATTTGAATCCTCCTTTTTCCTAAGCTCCTCTTTCGCTCAACCTTTCCTTATATGACATAAGGATTAGAAGGGTAAATTAGAGGAAATACTCCAAGATTCACTGGATTATGGATGGAAAACTTCTCTTGTGAGAAAAACTTGCCCCAGTACATCCGGCTACTATTCGAACTCAACACCTAATATCATGCCGTTTGAAAACACTTTAACAGTCAACTCTGCCTTACGGATAGCTTTGAAGCTTACTTTCAAAGATTATTGATCGCATAAAACCAAAAACACACTTTTGATTTTTCTAAGAATAGCTGTCTTCGCAGTCTTTATGTGTAGATTGTTAAAATTACATTTAAATATATTATATAATGATATTAATAAAATATATAGTATTATATTTATTATCTCAGTCGGTACTGAGTCTGTATATTGGGCTAAGGGTCCAATGTTCGATTCCCGGCTTGGCCAATAACTTTATAATCGGTGAAATATGGGTTTACCCATTCACAGTGATGAATTAACCGTTGGGGATTGGATGTTGGGCTTGTCCTTGTCTTAAGAAAGAGTACAAGGCATATGAAGCTACAAAAGGCCTAGCAAGCCGGCGCGGCGGTGGAAAATATATGACTTGATTAAAAAACGGACCCAGGCCACAGGCTTAAAATAGTAATGGATGTAAATTGTTATATATTTATGAAGTCAGGTATTTTCATTCAAGTACATTGTTTGATTTTATATTAAAAAATACCACCCCCTTTTAAATAGATTCACATTGTTTTCCTTTAGTTAAAAAGAGTCTACATGCTGTTTGATTCCCTCAAAGGTGGCCGAGTGGTCTGAAACCTTTAAACTTCCTTCGCTTCTCAAGGCCATAAATGGGATGTTTAGAGACCAGGTATAGTGCGTTGAGGAGGGTTTTGCACGTGGTTTTCAATGCTAATTTTTGATACCCTATTGCTAGTAAAAGTACTAAATATAAATGGTAAGACACAATCATGCATTCTTTCTCAAATAATATATTATAGTTTGAAATATTTATGTTTTAATCAGTTATCAATAAACTATCCATTAAAGAATTATCTCCAAAAATCAAGTATGTATAGGTTCTACATTAGAATTGATGTTTTTGTACTTGAGCCACATTAAGGGAATAGTAGCTTCCAACGTCTCAGCTCTAGTGGTTACTTTAAACATCCCAGGTGATGACTGTTGTGACTACATTCGAAACGCCGAAAATTGTTATTTCCTCAATGTGGCTCAAGTACAAATAATTAATCAAAACACCAACTGTGAAAGATATAAAAACAAATGAAAGTATACATTGCTATTAACCTTTATAACACTCCCCATGTACTCATTTTTAACAAGCTCATTATAGCCATTTTATAACAAATTAAAAATGTTAAAATCTGTCATCCGTTGACTAACCTTAGGTTTAGAGATATAATTAAAACCCCAAATTACCCACTTTGGTGGCCACGTGTTATCACGCTATTTTAGTGTTGGACTACACTGATGATGACGGAGAGATCGGTGTTAGATTCCGGTCGGGTGCACTGCTGATGGTATTCCTAAACAGTTTTCCACTCTCCCTTCACGCAAATGTGGGTGTACTTACTCTCAATTAAACTTCTCTAATTCCTAACTCGGTAGTGTAATTAGTACATAGGCTTATAACCCTGATGGGTAGTAAGACGCAGTGCTAAAAAACTTAAGAAAAAATGTTCATCTCAACTTATATGATATCATCCAAATATCGAGTTTGAACAAAATCCGCCAAATCATTTTGGCTGCTGCCTCAGATATAGATATAAATAAATAAATACAGAGGTATAGATATAGTTATACAACCCACCTTTTTGTTTTCGGGGTCAAATAAAACGTCAAGCAATATCCATCATAAGCTCGAGGTCATATATCCCTATCCTCAACTAACAATCATTAATTAGGGAAGAGGATAGCTACATTTACAAAGAACATTGAAAAGCAATAAAACAATAAATTAAAGTAGAAATCGGATTTTAAAAATTGTAAAAATAGAAATAATTTAATAGAGCAAAGCTTACAGAGAAAGACCTTAGGGCTTTAAGCCAAAAGCGTTACACAAAAATCACGAACAATAAGAGCACGAGCAGACGTGAGGGAGTAGAAAATAAAAATAAAAATGTCCATTATGTTTATTGTTACGCCCAACCAATTAAATAAATTGCATGAACAAGCCGCTTCTAATATAACGAGTGGTAGAATATATTTTCGCCAATTTAAATGAGATTGTGAATTTTTATCCCACACTTCAAAGAGAAGATCGCGCTTAGAGCACGTATAAGATTAAAAAAGTACTACAAACCTCACAAACTAGATGCAATTTTCAATCCAGGATAATACATACTGTTTTCCCTTAAAAATACGATAATCTGGAATTTTTCAGATGTATACAGACAGGATAATATTCGATGATTCACAAGATACCAGACTTTAACAAACTAGTTAAAGAAAAATTCATTTCGGACAGAAAAGGAAGCTTAGATTTTTATTTCAACCAATAAACTTACTATTAAACTAATTCTTATTGATATAATATGTAAATTGTTAAGAACTTATATATATATATATATATATACACGTTTACCGGTGTGTGTATGTGCGTGCGCGCACGCGCGTATCTGTGTGTGTGAATTTCGCGAAATACAGTCTTCAATTTCAAACCAAGTTAGTTTTTATACTTCTATAAAATTTATTTATTTTATACTTTATATTCTTTTTAAATGTAATTTCTAAGTTAAATACAGGGTAGTATAAAGTTATTATAAGGTAAGCTTTAAAAATATACCTTATTTGACAATTTTTAAGAAATCGATTTCCCTTAAGGTACGAGCCACCATTGAAGAGTCTATAGTTTTAAGATAATAAATGTTTATTACAATTCTCAATTTACAAATAGGCCTCCTTTTATCATATTTAGACAATTTACCTGATGCAAAGCTTACGGTGGTTATTTAAACAACCATGCATTCACAAGTAGTCTAATTTCCTCAAGACTAATTTGAATGTAGTATTAATTCAAATTACATAATATGACTATAAATTTCATAATTCACTATATCGGATAATACGTTGAAATTGCTAAAAAAAAGATGCATGCACCCTGAATAAAATAGTTATCTTGTAATGTGTTGATTATGTACTGTACACGGGTGATGTAGACATTTATTGTTATTGTGGAATACATTTTTAATGAACATTTTTGTGGCAGTTTTTAATATTTGAATAGTTATTATGTATTTTATAGTTGTTATTGTGTTTATTTAATTCATTTCTATTTTCACCTGTTCGTATTAATTTATACACTTAATCATGATTAATATTAAATTAAATTACTTGTCTAGTTATTAATTTAATTGTATTTTAATCAACGTATGTATTGTTTTATTTTAAATAATCAAAATCTTGAATATTCCGTGTGAATTTTCATTCGTGTTTAATCGGCAGCCCACTCCAGGATCCTTAAAAAAAACTTGCTATTCTCCTAGATCACGTGCTCCCTGCGTTACAATATATTCCATCACTGCTTGGTTGGACAGGTCTGAATAATCAAGCCATAATTGCGACCAAAATGTTAGCTACCCTGCTTCGAGAAATAATAAATATGACAATATTCACTTGATAAGGTGCGTTTTATAGAACAAATTAAACAACGTTTAGCTTAAAATTTTCGCGTTCCACAAAAAAAAAAGTTGTATGTGACCCACAATTTGGGAGCCAATGATATATGGTAAGAATACATTTTTTGAGATAAAACAATTTATTTGCATTAGATTTAGCTTAAACGACTAACAGCGTTTTTTATTCATTATTACTAGAGACCCTTTTCGTAAGTTATGTTATGGTTTTGTTAATACGTTAACGATTTATTTTAATGAAGAAGGCGTTATAAAGTTAATTGAATGGAACCACACGAACATTGTCTAGTTTGGTGAAATAAAAACTGCAATGTATTCAAAATAAATTTATTTTCAATTAGTTAATAATCGAACACAGAAATTCCAAGCTAGGATCAGATACATTATTTGTTTGACCTAAAACTTACACTTTATAATCTTGCAATTATTAATTTGATCCGTAGGTACTCGCCTGACCACTATCAAAGCTACTAAATCTACTACACGAAAGATATCATTAGAGTATATATAATAACAATAAAAACCTAACAAAATATAATTATAATGTTTGGCCACAAAAAGTTTTGTATTTTTTAAAGTAGCTCTTCCTATATAGACTACTTAGCTTAAGTAATAAGGGCAGTTATTTTCACAGATATTTTCTAATAGATGCGCATACATATAACAGTTTGAAAAAAATAGTAACATACAGATATATAACGCCACGTATCTACCTGTTCGGGCTATACGCTTATGTACTAATTATGTTAGTGTGATAAAGATTAGGAAGGTTATATTTATAGGAAATGTACCCACATTTGGGTGGAGGGAAAGTGGAAAACCATTTTTGAAAAACTCAGTACACCCGACCGAGATTCAAACTTTGATCTCCCCGTCATCGGCAGTCTAATATTCTTCGAGAGTAACGTTTTAGAACTTGCGGCAACAGAAGCTGGTGTGTGACCAATATTGATAAAGGCTAGAAGGTCTCCAGGAAAAAAACGAAACAAGGGAATTGTCAACCTATTAATTAAGCTGAGATAAAAATTGTTATTAGTAGGCCTTACATTTAATAGGTCTACATGTCGCAAGAGCCATTAACACCTTAACCAAAGATTTGGAGATGAAGATAGGGGCTAAGAGGAAATAAATCTTCTTTTTCTTGCAGGGAGGATGAAAAAATGTGAATGAAGAGTCAAATTGTTTTTAAAAATTATCCAACAAGGATTCGAACCTTGACTTATCTCAAAACGGTGACCAAGTGCAATTCGGTACTGGCATCTACCAATGATAAATTTTAATTCGTGAGAAAACATTTGTGAGGTAAGTGAAAGAGTGGGGCAATGGGAGGGCGGGGGGGGGGGGTGACGGGGGAGGGAAGAAATTAAATTTTCTTTGAGACACTTTAATGCTGACTGCTAGGGGCTTAGATTAAAAATTGAAGTGAACAAGTTGAGAATGGTGAATCCTAAGGAAATGAAAAAAAGTATTTTTGTCTAGTATAGGAAATTGTGAAAATCAGTTAACCCACTTTGGGGCTAACCAAAGAAACCTTCCCTGCAATGTTTCCTAAAAATCATTTCCCTAGTAAAAACCAAGCTATAACAAATAGGATTTCAGTACCAAGAAACTTTAATAAGATACAAAAAAAATTGTGAGGTCAACAATAATAATATTTCACTATTATTATTAATGTTATTTTATAGGTATTGATCAAAGTGACAGCCACAGATAACATGACCGGGCGTATAAATACATGAAAGAAAGTCTTGTAACTTCTTTAGTAGTATGAAAACTACCATTATAAGAGTGCACCAACAGGACCAAATCTGCAGTTCATGTTTTTTTTTTATACGTTCATTTAATATATAAGGGGAGGTGTCCTCGTAGTTTGCTTTTATTTGTTATAATTAACGTGAAATTTACGACCAATTTGATTATATCATCACACGACTTAAAAACTGACTTAACTCTAACAGACACAACACCAAAACAACTACACCGCTGGCCACACAGTTTTAAGCATTTAACTCGCAGTATAACCTATTGGATTACCGTCAATGGGGAGGATGAGTTTCAAATCTCGTCTAAGTTCACTGGAAATAAACTATTTTTATTTTCTAAAATAACGTTTTAATATTATATATGACACGAGTTTGAGGAAAAGTATTATATTTTCAAGTCATCGATTAGCCAAATTGAATAAAATGGGCATTTAGTTTATTCAACAGATACTGTGCAATTAAAAATATCAATTGGTTATTATCAAGGCCCGGATTTTTAGGAAACAAATTATTTTTTATTTTTGTTTTAACATCACAATTATTTCTCATGAGAAAATAAATTCTCTCCACGATTTCCTTATATGATGAATTATTTTTCTATGTGTTATTTTTTGGTAATTCGTTTGTCATTTTGAATTTGTAAGTCACATTTCCTCTGTTTGCGTTATTTATGTAGAGTAAATATATTTTTAAATAATACACAGAAAAAACCGTTGTGTACAGGTTTCTACAAAATAATGGCGACTACAAAATGAGTATGTTATGATCAATCAAATTTTATAGTCAACATTAAATTTGTTGTAACCTGTACAAAACATTTTTTTGTGTGCAACGATTTCTTTTAACACCTGTGTTAATACTCAGATTTAAGATTTTCCCCCAGATAGTTGTGGGAATAAGAAGATGATGTAAGCTTCAAATTTACTTTGTACACTCTTTACGTACTATATATGGCTGGAAAATTTACATTATTGGTGAGTACCTATAGCTTTATTTCTTAGAACTGAGTCTTACTAATCGCTTGGGCTCAATGTATATGTATTGATCATTGGCGGTTCGTAGTTAAAATTAGTGGGGTAGCTGCTCCAGAATTTTTTCAGCCTTTGTTTTAAAATGGTGTAAAAGGGGGGGAAAACACGTATAAAAAGAAATTTATTCAGGAACTTGATAAAATCTTAACAAAAATTTTTTTTACTTATTTTAACTTAAATAGTTACAGTTAAAGCCCCATCTATTCATTTAAAAATTAAATCCATTCTTCTTGTTTTAATTTTGCGCAAAAAGTTCAAAAACTTTCTCCTGGATTTCTGGATTACAATTGAGGAAATTTTTCTCCATTGAAAGTACTGCAAGTGCATTTAGTCTTTCTGTTAAATATAATAACCGAAAAAAAATCAAATAGAATAGCTGGAAGCAGAATAATAATGTAATTCTACACTCGTATACACTTTGTCACATTCAAGAATATGGTGCACGGTTTTTATGCACAACACACGACGAGTAAAAAAAAACTGCCTTCCACCATCACGCCAGAGCCGGCACTGCGAGAGCAACAGTGATCTCTCTACCTGGCAGTCCCACCTTTCTCCTTACCCCCCTTCTATGTGTGCATGCGCACAACAGTCAAACCACACGTCACTGGCACTGTGAAACGCACAGTGCCATACAAAGATGTTTGTATATTTTTCATAGACTGGGGGATGGCTACTGAAGTACTGACATTAAGCTTAAGGAATATATACTGTACTACAAAAATAAAGAAAGAATTAAAGAATAAGGGATTCATTATATTAAATGTTATCAATAATATCAAGTGTAAATAGGGGGTGCTGCAGTTCGGCAGTGCCTATACACGAGTTGCCACTGGTACTAGCTACGCTAATGTGTTTGGGATAAGAAAGGTTGAATTTAAAGGAGGTGCACATGAAATTGGATGGCTAAAGGGGAAAACCATTTAAGAAAAAACACACTCTATACATCATACCGGGCACTGCAACTAAGCTGTGAAGGTTATAGTTAAGAGAGTTTAACTATTAGTGCTGAAGCAGGTACATATTTTAAAACCAATGTATCTATTCTAGAAGAATACAAAAGCCTAGTTGTTAAAGTTTTTCATTGCGTATGTATATATATTATTATGGTTGTATATTTTGATTTCAGATTACTATACTATAAAGCCACACGGCTGACTCACTCACTCACTCACTCACTCACTAACATTAACATTTACCCACTTCCAGATGAGCTATAAGCTTGAAATTTGCAAAATGTATAACTTCTAGCCTTTAGCCGAAGGTTAAATTCCAAAAAGTGTAAAAATTTAATTTTTAACCCCTTAAAAATTTCAAAATGGCGGAGCAACTTTAAAGTCGTTACGGACTTTCCTGCGGAGGCTTCTTGTGGTTAAGAGGTAAGACCTATCAAAAACTGATTGTACCAGAGCTAAGCTTTTTGATTTTATGTAAATTTTTAACATTTTCCACACATTTTTAAATTTTCTGACACACTTATAGGACAGCTAGAATCATAAATTTTTTTAAATAAATCAACGTTCATAACAACGCTGGAATTACATTAGTTTACACTTACTGGAGGCTTGGGGGTGCAGTCCA
>CABFOW010003591.1:0-24272 GCA_902141385.1 Timema californicum
ATACATACATACATACATACATACATACATACAAACATACATTAAGGGGTAGGCAAAAACTATTCAACAACATTAATACACTGAATCATGCAGGCTCTTTTATTCCAAGAACTTTAGATATTTCTCTTTCTCACATATTCATCTACAACATTTAACCAGGTCTTACGTGCCCTACCACTTCATTTTGATCCATACACTTTTTCATCATATAATGCTCATCACTTGATCCACACTTATCCTCTCTACATCATCAAAACAACGTAAGATATCTGTCATATTGATCAATATGTCTATCTCTAAAATAACATTCGTTCAGCACCCTTTCATTACTGACTCTGTCCAGACGAGTTTGTCCACCTACATTTCTCCTACATCATCTCATTTAAACGTCATTCACCTTGCTCTTGTATTTACTCTGACAAACCCACACTCACATCAATACAACAATGTTGCCATTTATGTCTCATATATTTCCTTTATTGTCTCTTTCAATACTACTTCATTATTTACAATAGTTCACATACATCCATTTAATCCCTGATATGAATTCACCCATCTATCGATTTCATAATTTATCCTTTCAATTTTACAAAACCTTCTTTCCAGGTACACAAAATCATTCATTTGTTCTAACAATTCCCCATTTATATTATACTTACAATCTTTTCCTGATCCATCCCTATCAAAAATTACTACCTTATTTTTGGAAACATTTATACAATCTGCCATTTGCCACATTCAAACGATTTAATAAACTAAGCAGTTATTGGAGTATAGTTTATATATAATAGAACATTCCTTTTGTACATTTGCACACACATTGCATCCCCTTAAATACCCATCATATATTCCTCATTGATGATATTAACCTATCATAAATAAATAACACAACCTTGTTTAAGACCCTATTAAATATCAAACCATTTGCTCAATATCCCATACACACTAACGCTATATTTACTTACATCACTGACCACCTTATTTATATTTAACATCCATGAATCCACCCTACACTCTCTAGGAATATTCGATAATATACTCTTATTTACAGAATCGTACAACTTTCCAGTTTAACAAATGCACAATACACATTTATTTCTTACTGTCATACATTTCTTAATCAGTTGTTGCAATTCAAATATATTGTATTTATAACCTTTATCTTGAATGATGAAACCACACTCCATATTCTAAATCTTTTCCGTAGTTATTTCACAATCACTGTCAGTAACATAACTCCCCCAAAAGCATTGCCTGGAATATTCAACAAATTAATTTCCCTATAATTTTCACATTCACTCTAAATGCCATTGCCCCCCTTTTTTTTACCGAGGAACAATGACAGTATTCCTCTATTTTATAAACATTCAAAATTCCAGCACAAACATTGAACAACTCACAAAATCTGTCAAAATGTCAAATACCCTCCACACTTCATTTCAGTTGTGGTATCATCTACGCCCGTATCTTTGCCATTCCCCAAACACTTGTATAGCTGTTAACAACTGAGTGACGTTTTCTACTACTTTTTCTACGTTATCGATATACAACTGCTCAAAATACTCCCTCCATCACTCTCTTATACCCGTTTAAAACCAGATAATCTCATTTCTTTCATTCTGAATGCTATAGGTCTTTTCTCGCACTCCTTGTTTCGTTTTATTTTCCTACTTCAAGAATGGATTAGTATTTACTTCTAAATAATTAATCCTCCTTTATACTTATTTTAATATATTCTTTTCCTTACGCTCATTTTCTTTTCTATATGTATCAATCTTTTTATATTTTATATGTCCCATAACATCTTACCAATGGTTTCAATCTCCACATCAATCATTGGTTGATACGCCTCTTTCTTTTCTCTCACAACTACTGTTATAATAGCCTATTATACAATATACGATACTTGGTCGAAATCATATTGAAATTTACAAAGTGATAATGTCCAAATGAATTATGAATGTATATTTAGTTTGATTAAAATCAGCTAAAAATAATTGTTTTAAAAATATTAGTCTCCCTAAAAGCCACCCATCTTGGCTGATGTTTAAAATCCGAACAATTATTGCTAAAAATGGCAATGACCGCTTCATTGCGTGCCTCTTGAACATATTAGACCACAACATGACCCGTGCAACATCGGGCACTTACAGCTAGTTAGTAAACAAGTGAAGATCATTTTGCCAGCGAAAAGGAAGTTGGGGATCAAATCCCAGTTGGGTTCACCTAAGGTGGTTTTTACTTTACTTAGAGTGTACACACCCTTTCTTACAAACAAATATGAGTGCATTTCTTCAAAAACTTCCTTCCTCTTCTTCGGCCAGCTATAATAATCAGTGGGAATTATGGGTAGCCCGAATAGGCATCAAAATAAAAACAAATTATTTGTTGAAAATAGTTTACACCTACATAAAAAGGGTGTATAAAAAGAGGGAGATTGGTGGTCCAAATATACCTATAAAAACCTGTAATTGATAAAGTTGAGGTACAATTGTTTAACAGGTTCCCTCTCTGTCCTCTTGACAAACTAGATTACTACACCTTTCTACATAGACTTATATATGTGTAAATTATATTATAGATTTGTATAATATGAAATGTGTACTGTGTAGTCTATTTCAATTTAGTTGATAGTAAAATTGCCCTTGGAAAAATTTAGCAGACCAATTTGATATAAGTCGGAAAAAGACTTGTGAGCCCTCCATGAGAATGGCAAACTTAGCGAAATGCTTCCAATAAGACCAAACTAATTATGTTACATAGTCAGTCTGGATTGGAGCGTGATAGATCATAGCTAGCAAGAAGAAGATGCCTTCACTCTTAATCCACCGTGGAAATAACAAGCGTCCTATATTTATGTTATGCTGCTACCTGCTTGAAATATTTAAGCTTCCTAATTCTTCTGGGATTCAATATTTTTTTTTTGGCTTTGGTTTTTTGAAACCCATTTTAGGAGCCCCCAGTTGAAGTTTTAGTTTGCCATTCTACAAAAAAAAAATGTATCGAAAATCCAGTTAAATTAGGTTGTCACCTTGTGTATCTAAATAAGTGTGAAAAGCTTTAACATTAAATATAATGGGAAAATAAAGCATCACTTTCCACCATAGAGCATAAATGTAATAATATATACTTTGACAGAAACTTCGAGAAAAGAGGAACATCACTGTCCAACCAAAAGTATTAATTTAATCTATTCTTTTCAAATACTTCAATTAAAGATATACATATTTTCTTATATCCACGAAACTGTTGGTTTGATACAAATATATTTATAATAAAAGTTTTATATTTTTAATATTACTAAAACTGTGCACTAGTAAGATATTTTGTATATCAAATAGTTTGAAAGAATATGATAAAAATTGGGAAAATTGCTAATATAAAGTACCCTCAATGTCATTTTCATGGGAAAATGAGAGTTTCCATTTTGTTTATAATGTTAAACATTGCCTAAATACTAATTTTAATTAAAATCGCTAAGGCAGAATTTGATAAAATCTATTTTAATCTCCTTTCGCCCTTCAGAAAAATATAAATTGAAAGTCTTGGTTCGTTAGGTTCTGTCTTGTGATTTGTACAATACATGTGCAAATTGTCAGGTTTTTGGGTCTTTTGGAAGCTTCTGGAGAGTACGGAAATTAATAATAATAATAATAATAATAATAATATTTAGCACCGGGTCTTAATACTCGTTCGGGTTATACGCACTTACGCTAATGTGTAATGGTAGGGTGATTGTGAGATGAAATGGAGGACCTACAGTTTAACGTGGAATCCGAACCACGGTGGAGGCCTGGCATTCCCCACATTCACAAGATGTCTTGTCAGAGGTGAAGGAAGGGTTTGGTAATCAGATAAATCTGTGACGGGACCAAGGATTGAACCCCGGCCGCCAGCACAGAAGTCCGACACCTTACCCCTAGACCGCCAGGTCACCAGTAATTTTAGTAATATAACAATCGTATCAGACATGATTTTCAGACGTGATTAAGCTAATGGAAGCATCCTGCCGGATTTTAGGAATTGTTGTAATCTGTGAGACATTTCAATAGTGTAAAAATATAACCATATAATCTTGAGGGCTCTTTAGATGTTACTTAATACAGCCTTAGCATCTGACGAGATTTTAAGACCACCCTCACACCCCCATGAGCTTGTTTGGTAATATTTACTGATTGTGATTATTGAGGGTGCATTAAAATAATTGGATTGGTTTACACTTCCTGCTATCTATTTCTATAAAAGCTTGTTCACATTTATTTATCGTCAAATATATTTTTTCCCTCTATATATACTTTTTTCTATTTCATAGATCAGTTTTGGTGGTACAAGAATATAATCTATCAAAGTAACATACTCCCATGTATCCCTACATCTTCCTAACATTTGATACTGAACGATACGATCTCGAGCATTGTGTGGTTATAAATGGAGACACAAACCCAGACAGTTACACAACAAATTATAATCCTCATTTCCTGTTAAAGTTGGGTGAAGATCATATAATCCCTCAAAACATTAATTGCAATCTAACTTTTTTGACGTGAATACGTCTTTAAATTTGCTACCATACGGGGGCAATCAAAAAAAAACCTTATGATACCAAAATCGGGGGATACAGTTTGGCATTGTAGTTTCGAATCTATCCTCTACATCCAAAACTAAATTATACCCCTGGATAGCTAAAGGATCAAAGAATGCATTACGATACACTAGAACAGGGACGCATCGCGCGCGGTGGAGGGGGAAGCGCCGCCATTTTGAGGTTATTTTGCTGCGTATCGAGATTTGCAATTAGTATAACATTTTGACTCGGAGAAGCTGCGATGTTCGTTTAGGTTTTAATATAACCCGTTACATAAACGTATTCAGGTACAACACACGGCCGTGTCCATGACACAGCCACACCACATTTTTAAAAATCCATATTCGTGTGGTAAAGAGTAGATTTTATTAGAGTTCTAGATTAAAACGTCAGACGTGAAGACATTGGGTACCAAACCCCGCCTCTTTGGAACAAGAGGTCATTTGAAAGGCTCAGTTAACGATAAAGCAATGAAGGATGTTTATTAATATTGTTATTATGTTGACGTAGTGTAGCTCATTACTAGGTCGATTATTCAACACGCAGACTTCTGTGCTGGCGGCCGGGTTTCAATCCTCGGTCCCGGCACAGATTTATCTGATTACCAAACCTTTCCTTCACCTCTGATAAGACATCTTGTGAATGTGGGGAATGCCAGGCCTCCACCGTGGTTCGGATTCCACGTTAAACTGTAGGTCCTCCATTTCACCTCACAATCACCCTACCATTACACATTAGCGTAAGTGCGTATAACCCGAACGGGTGGTAAGACGCGGTGCTAATAATAATATTATTCAACGTGAAGTGTCAACATACTTGACAGTCTAGACGAGTATGTCCCTACTAACAGAAATGCAGCAATACCGCCTTGATTGTGCATCTCATCCTGACTTGTAAGTCTATTTTCTTGACCACGTGATTCATTATCCTTCCGCCATGTAATCATCTAACTACACACATCCGATAGGTATGAGGCAGGTATTGTTGTACCACGTATTGCTCCTCGGACAGGTAGATAGATGTATTGATATACTGATAGGTGGATCGATAAATATAGATATATATTGATAAATATCACGTGATGTATCAACTTCAAGTGGCTAGAATAGTATTGTATTCGAGTCACGGCCACTCTACTCGTAAGAGAGTTGTCAAGCCGGAATTCACTTAAAAAGTACAGGATCCCAAACACTAATAAATTAAAGCAAATAAGTGCTTGGTTGAACGAACGTAGTAGCGTGCTCTGTAGACTCCATATTTTGTTTAGGGACTACTCTCTATGAATGCTCTATTGAGGGCAGGAATGTAGATAAGTTATTTCAGATAAATGTGTCACCCACTTTGAGAAAATGATGTGTCTGATCATTATGATGTAAATTAAGATATTTTCTATGTATTTCTAATACATATAGACTAATTTTATAAATAATGTTTTAATAGCCCCACGCCTTGTGTTAGAGTTATAGTTATTAGTTATAGTTATTAGTTATAGTTATTATTATTATTATTATTATTATTAGCACCACGTCTTACTACCCATTCGGGTTGTACGCACTTACGCTAATGTGTAATGGTAGGGTGATTGTGAGATGAAATGGAGGACCTACACTTTAACGTGGAATCCGAACCACGGTGGAGGCCTGGCATTCCCCACATTCACAAGATGTCTTGTCAGAGGTGAAGGAAGGGTTTGGTAATCAGATAAATCTGAGCCGGGACCGAGGATTGAACCCCGGCCGTCAGCACAGAAGTCTGACACCTTACCCCTGGACCGCCAGGTCACCAGCTTTATAGTTATAGGACTGTTAGTTAAAAGGGAAAATGAGTTTTAATTGTTTAAAAGTTTCAATAACCTTTCCAATAATGGTTTTACACTTTCCCTCAAGGCAGATTCGTGTGCAATTCCTTTAAATATAACCTTCCTTATCCCTATAACCCCTGTAGTAATTCGTACCTAAGCGTATAACTCTAACTGGTAGTAGGACATTATGCTAAAAACACTTTTAATATATTATATAATAAACAAAACCCCTCGTTACAAGTTAAATTGTTATAATGGTCGATAAAAAGTCAATAAAGGCCTTTAGATTAAATTTTATGTGAAGCTGACGGAAGATATTTACTGTTTGCAAACGGATTTATTTTTCAAATAAATAATAAAATATTTATGTGCTTAACTTATTTAGTTTGTAATCTATTCTACAATTATCATAATGTTTAAAACATTTATTTTAAACTCACTTATAAATTCTTACAATTCATCGAAAATGTTTCTAAAGAATAATAAAAATTATTATATTTAGTACCACGTATTACTACCCGTTCGGGTTATACGCTTTAAGTACTAATTACTCTAATGGATTAGGAATTGGGAAGGTTGAATTAGAAGGAAGTGAGCCCGAATATGAGTGGAGGGAGAGTGGAAAACCACTTAGGGAAAAACCACCCCCAGTTCACCCGACCGAGATTTGAACCTCGATCACCCCGTCCTCAACAGTCGAGCTTTAACACGATAAGCGCGTTAGCCAACTATGCCACCGAGGCGAGTATCTCCATAGAAACTATTAATTATGTTTTTAGAGCGTTTGAACGCTCGTAAAGATTATTATTTTGCCCCTATATTAGGTCCCCCTCAAATTTACTACTTGTTTTGTGTTTGCTAATGTTCCAGTCGGGTTGGCACTGAAAGAGCGAGCCAGTGTCTTGGCAAGAAGAGTAATGCCGTACTGCAGTATTCACACAAAGTCACGCTCGGCCTAGCTACCAGAAACAGCCGTGTTTACTTAGGCTCAAATTACAGGTTTCACCTTTACTTGGTGACCATATTTCAAACCAGATGCTATCTAGTACGTAAAGGGAGATCTTGGCCTTGAACCGTGAAGTACTGGACAGTGATGTTTGTGTTGTGTGCATGGAAAATGGAACGATACGTATAAACCTGACCTTCCGTTATTCCAGGGAGAGACACTCGCAATTCTTGGCCGAGCGAACCAATCAGACCAAGACTGTTTTTTTAAAAAGCATTCAATAGTATAATATAAAGTAGTCGGTGACCTGGTGGTCTAGGGGTAAGGTGTCAGTCTTCTCTGCTTGTGGCCGGGGTTCAATCCTCGGTCACGGCACAGATTTATCTGATTACCAAACCCTTCCTTCACCTCTGACAAGACATCTTGTATTGTGAATGTGGGGAATGCCAGGCCTCCACCGTGGTTCGGATCCCACGTTAAACTGTAGGTCCTTCATTCCATCTCACAATCCCCCTACCATTACACATTAGCGTAAGTGCGTATAAACCGAACGGGTAGTAGGACACGGTGTTAGTAATAACAATATAAATTACATAATAGCCTTCTATAAGCTTAATTTCCATAAAATCTCACAAAGTGTATGATCAAAATTGATTAATTTGATATTTAGTGAAAAGGAAGTAAACCAATTTCAAAGTCACACTCTTAGGATATAGTAAGAGATTTCACTTTTTAATTTTAGACTACGAAGAATAGTTGCTCTAAGAACAAAGCTGAAAGTTTAGGAACTAGAATTATTTAAATGTATCCACTTATTTTCAAACGTAAGATTGAAAATAAATAATAATCAATTAAATGAATGAATAAGGTTTGATAAAAATGACCAGAAAACTAGATGTTAATTACAAAGGAAAAAAAAAATTCCGAACACCTTTTGCCTGAAAGTAAAAAATTACATTTTTAAAACTTTACACATAAATGTTATTGGTTTAATTATAACTTAATATTTGACGCGTATTCTTTAGAGAGAGAGGTATGTTAAGAGTTCAACATTTAGAAAAATAGATCAATTTGAGATAATACTACACATGCTGCTAGAGGATCTGTATATTTAATAACTAGCAAACATATATCTTACATATATAGTTAAACTATTTTAATGCATACATCAATGGTTGCACGGCCCAAAGCGTCATTCTCCTGCCATACTGTATTGTCAGTGATGGGGAGATCGGGGTTCGAATTTCGGTTGGGTCTACTGACTAAAATTATTTGTAAACGGTTTCCTACTCTTCCTGCCTGCGAATATGGGTACATTTACCTCTGAAATGACACCTTACATATCACTATTTCATTAATCAAATAAATGAATGCGAATAATATGAATGGATACTAATACGTGGGGAGAAAACTTACAAAAATCACATATAATTATAATGGCAACTAGCTATTTAATGTATATGAATTTAAATTACATCATTTTATAATGCAATAGTGTTAAAGAGAGTTAAATAAGAGTCTAACCACCAAAACTGTAAGTATGGCGGGGTAAGGGGGAATTAAGGTATTTTATAAACATTCGAGGTGGTATGCAAGAACATTATTATTATTATTATTAGCACCGCCTCTTACTACCCGTTCGGGTTATACGCACTTACGCTAATGTGTAATGGTAGGGTGATTGTGAGCTGAAATGGAGGACCTACAGTTTAACGTGGAATCCGAACCACGGTGGAGGCCTGGCATTCCCCACATTCACAAGATGTCTTGTCAGAAGTGACGGAAGAGTTTGGTAATCAGATAAATTTTTGCCGGGACCGAGGATTGAACCCCGGCCGACAGCACAGAAGTCTGACACCCTACCCCTAGACTGCCAGCTCACCTTGCAATAAAATTAGTGAATGCTTAGTAATAGTGTGGCCCCTTTTACCTATGATGTCGCAAGCATCCACTTAGTCACGATCATGCATACGGCCCTTAGTGTGTGCTACTAATATATGTTCACACTAATTGGTCTGTTCACCCAGCAAGGATTTGAACCTGTTTCTCCCCGTCATTACCAAACTAGTCGGTTGATAGATTGACACCTTAAGCTACACGACCATTGTAGCTGGAAATCATTCATTCATCGGCCACGTTGCTATAACTGTAGTATAGTCTGATCCCCTGACATATTCAGGTTGTTCTTGCTGGTCAATGGGTCGTGGGAAAAACGAAACCACACCCTACCCCACCCTCCCTCCTCGCCTAATCATTTAATTGATGATTCAAGACTTTTCAAAAACGTTGTCCTTATTATGCTTTATTTATATCTAACATTGATTTTTAATACAACTCATTGGTTTATAAAGTTTCCAATAAACAGGGTGGATACAAAACATATTTTACAAAACTCGCTGAATTTTCCAGGTTTTCCAGGAAACATTTTTCAAATTTCCCTGACTTTTTTTTTCTAGTTTAAAAGGTGGATGATAACTTGTTTTAATTATTATTGATCACATATTAAAAAAAAAGTTTGTATCTACTAAAAATAAACGGTTTTATCAATTATTTTAACAATCAGAATGTTATTCTATTTAGGTATTATTAACTTTTATTTTAATGTTTGGTTGCAAAATTAATGGGATATTTTAGACATATTTTTAAATTCCCTAACTTTTCCTTATTTTTAGTTAAATTCCCTGATATTTCCCTGTTTTCCCTGTCATCCAAAAATTCCCTGACTTTTCCAGGTTTATCCCTGTTTTCCCTGTCTGTAGCTACCATGAATAAACTATATACAAACAATGTGTAAATATATATCTATATATATAAATATATATATATATATATATATATATATATAACTGTACAGAGAGGATGTTAGTCCTTCTCAATCAGATAGAGAGCTTAACTGTGCTGAAGTTGGTTCACAAGAGGCGCGAAAAAATTTCAAACTTTAAAACTGGTGGAAAAAATAAAATAAAAATAAGTTATTTAATCATAACAGTTCACCATCATTTTAATTGTGTTTAAAAAGAAAGTATAGCCTATAATGTAAACTCCAATCTAAAATCCAAAGATAAATCACAGATTATTATACAATGACTTATGTTTATTGTTTGCTTGATTTTTAGTCTTGTTAGTCAGCAAAAAGTGATTCTAGGGATCAATGAAAATTTTACAGGTACAGTAGCCCCATGTCTTCTTTGGTGCTGACTGACAGCTAACAGCTGACAGCTAAAAGCATTGAAAAGTTCCCAGACCAAATTATGTATTCCTACGCCGAACCATACGATCTGCAAAAACATGTGTTTAGCAGCTGTCACTTCTGACGGTCTAAATTTAGGTATATACCTAAATGCTGACTGTTAGAAGTCAGCTGTGAGCTGTCAGTCAGCACCAAAGAAGCCATGGGGCTACTGTACCTAACGTTAGGAACGTATTTACTTAGTTGTATATATAACCTATATAATTATGTATTGATACAAACCAATTACTACTCTAACTTAAAGACAGCTAACACAGCAGAGTTGCTATAAACCCAATGTGTGATTTGTTGCTTTGTATTGTCTATGACGTGTTAACGCTGGAACTTCAAAACTAACAGGATTTATTAAATTATTTTAAGCACCACGTTTCACAACCAGTTCTGTTATAATTACACTAATTTGTTAGGGATGAAAAAGGTTGAATTTTATAGTGAGTGTACCCGCATCTGCATGAAGAGAGAGTGTAAAACTATTTAGGAAAAAAAACTCGAGACTCCCAATCGGAAATTAAATCCCAATCTTGCCTTCGATGGCAGCTAAGCCTGTTACGAGATCGATGCCTTAAAGTTTGAACCACGCGGCCACGGAAGCGGGTTGTTTCAAATTGAGATCCAAATACAAATTACAGCAAATAGACACGAATCACCTGGTTAAAGAGTTAACTTGAAATACATTTTGTAACTTATTTATTAAAATTAAACTAAATGTTTATAAGCTGACGACTTCCGCACGTCCATCTTAGACTCTGCCTTAAACTATGAGTGAGGAAAGACCATGAACACAGGGCGAATACTGGATAACTCAGTGGTAAGAGCATTGGCGTACTAAGCCGAAAGTCCCGGGTTCGATTCCCGTGTCCAAGTATCATTTTTCAATTTTCAGAATATGATATCTAAGAGGTGTTATCCTCACTAAAATGCATTAACAATAGTTTTGGCTATTTGTTTCATTAAAATTAATTTAGCCACTCTTTGTATAATTTCGTTATAGAAATATAATATTACAAAAAGCAAACCTAACATAACAAAACTTAACCTTAAATGCATCCACAAAATTAAAAGTTCGGTTTCATTAGGTTGGGTAGTATTGACATCAACCTGTCATAGAACTAGTCAAAAACTAGTCCTGGTATCATTTGTCAAATAATGGGTTTGGCCACTAGAACATAAAAATAAACCATTAATATGATTTATAATTAAAATTTTAACAACTACCCAAAATAATAAACTAAAATGTTTTATTTTTATAAATTTTATTTAATTATTTTTAAATAAGTTTTCTGTTAAACTCTACGACCAGTTAATAACCATTAGTTTTTAGTATTTTTTAATCTAGTTTCTATAATTATGGTTTTGAATACACGAGTATAATTAAACACAAAATATTATATGTTTTTCTCTCTTCTAATATTTTATATTCATTAGTAGTAAACAAATGTACTCTACATCATAAATTTAAGGAGTGCAATGCCATTTCTATTTTTAAAATACAGATTTACTTGCATATTATCCTGAAGTTTTATGGAAATCTGCGTTGACTCGAGGGGATCACTGAAAAGTGAGAACTTGGCTGCGAAAGTTTTAGTCTTGAAAATTGTCATATTCGAGCTTGTGATTGATTTTATAATTTATGTGCGGCCGTAAAAACCATCTAACAATAATTATTGCATTAGACGCTCTTTATGTCCACAACAAAAACCGTTTAATGGGATGTTCTTTAGTATCATACTTTGCCATGTTTATGTCGGTATTAGGCCTTAAATTAAGGATAGTTTACAACAGATTTTTTTTAAATTCCATTATTTTTTGAAAATATCTCTGATGATTTTGAATAAAAGAATAACTAAAGAGTTCATTTACATAATAAATAAGAATTTAAGTTGGTTTTTATAGATGGTTAATTTGAGGGTTGTTAAATGATGACTGATATTTGGAAATTTATAATTTATAATTTAAAAAAAAGGTATACAGTAATTTTCTTCTATATTTTTATCTAAAGACCCGAACGGGTAGTAAGATGTGGTGATAAATAATAATATTAATAATTTATCTAAAGAGTAATATTTGATTATCAAAGAATTATTTATTTCTAAGGAAAAATTATTTAGAGAAATCAACCTCAACATCAAACTTGTTCTAGGCTGTGGCCGGGTCAATTCAGTAAAATACCTCCATCTTACTCTATTCCTCCACCACTCTTCCTCCTCTAACTTATTCCATTGTTCTCCTCTCACTTGAACACCTTCTGTAATCTGCTCCTCCCATCTTTCTACTATCTCATGTACTCCCTGTACTTCCACTCTTCCCCAGATAACTTCATTCCTAATCTTGTTTCTCCTCGTGACAGCTAACATACTCCTCACAAACATTATTCCTAATCTTGTTTATCCTCGTAACAGATTGCATACTCCTCACAAACATTATTCATAATCTTGTTTATCCTCGTAACAGATTGCATACTACCTCTCAAACATTATTCCTAATCTTGTTTCTCCTCGTGACAGCTAGCATACTCCTCACAAACTTCATTCCCATGACCTCCAATCTCCTAGTCCCTCTTACAATCAATGTCCATGTTTATTCTGCATATGTGACAATGACAATGACAGCACTTCTTCACATGTCGAGGACACTTCTCTCCATACCAGTTATCTTACACACCTAGAGAACAGCTCCCTCGGCAGTGGTGCATGAGCAGAGGGAGAAATTAAATGATTTATAAAACTGAATTATCAAAGAGTATGAAACTTCTAGGAGCTCGCACCCAGCAGGAGGAATGAGAACTTACTGACTGAGCTGTGCAGACACGAGGTTGCTGAAAGGCGCGACAAAGACTATACAACTTCTCTCAGCTCACACCCAGCAGGAGGAATGAGAACTTACCGGCTGAGCTGTGCAGACACGAGGTTGCTGAAAGGCGCGACAAAGACGATACAACTTCTCTCAGCTCACACCCAGCAGGAGGAATGAGAACTTACCGACTGAGCTGTGCAGACACGAGGTTGCTGAAAGGCGCGAACTTTGCCGGGTTCCTGTACATCGAGCACACCAGTCTCTCTCTGCAGGCCTCCGTCTCGTAGCCCAGTTGTTTGAACACGCTGTCTAGTCTCGACAACAGAGGGCTGTAGAATGGGTCGTAGTTGGTCAGCAGCAGGGACGACGTGGGGATGTTGTGGAACACCTTGTAGTCCTGTTTGGGGGTGTTGAACTTGGTGTAGTAGCTACCGTAGTGATGGGTGTTCAACGGGGTGGCGTAGCTCACTTTGGGGCTGGCCACTGCCTGGTTCTGTGGGAACCTGAAGGATTTCCAAACTCATTATTCCTATAACAATGTATGTTGCTAAGAAGAAACAACCACAGATGCTGTCAGTAAACAATGGCAGATATTTCCTCCCTTTTTATAACATACAAAATATGTAAGTAGCTAATATTTTAGTTATTAGATCATTGGCTATTTAGTGCCTCTGCAAAATCACAGCGATAAAAAAATCTTAAGTTTAACTGTCTTTTAAATGTGTTAATTTTTCAAACAACTCAGCATTTGCTTTTTTCAGCTAACATCATATTGTATACTAGGCCCTCCCCCCCCCCCATTATTATTTTTAAAATAAAATATAGCCTATGTTACTCGCTGATAATGTAGCTTTATATTGGTGAAAGANATTGGTGAAAGAATTTTTAAAATCGGTCCAGTAGTTTTTTAGTTTATCCATTACAAACAAAAAATCAAATCTTTCCTCTTTAAAATATTATTGTATATCAAGAATCATGTTATAGAAGGTTAATTTCTTTTAAAAAAATTCAGCCTACTCATAATCTGTGTTAGGCAATATGATGAAATATCATCTCTCAAATTGTAAACATGATTAACAATTTTAGAGTGTTAAAATATATACATATAACTATGTATATTATAAGTTTCAACGTGATTGTCAAATGTTCTCGTTTAAATATATTTCTTTTTTTATTTAAATTTAATAAATGTCAAATTAATAATTATTAATTTTTATCACTTGAAATCTCTACTGTGTTTTCAAAGGCAAAATCTCTGGGCTTATTCTATTCAAACTTTCTATGCCCCGGTCGCAATGCACACTTTAATGTCAAGATCCTATATATTAACAACCAAAATCCATACATAATAAAACTGAATAAATTGTGTGAGGCCAGATTATGTATCTGTATTCTGTATACAGTAGCCCCATGGCTTCTTTAGTGCTGACTGACAGCTTGAAAAGTTACCAAACCAAATTATGTATCCCTACGCTGAACCATATGATCTGCAAACACATGTGTTTAGCTGCTGTCACTTCTGACGGCCAAAATTTAGGTATATACCTAAATGTTGACTGTCAGAAGTCAGCTTTGAGTTGTCAGCCAGCACCAAAGAAGCCGTGGGGCTACTGTAGTCATGATGAGGTAACATAAACATCCACTCATCTGCAACCAGATTGGTGATTGCCATGGACCCTGGCCGACTGGCTCTGTAAATAGATCTTATAAAATATGTTATTTAAAGACGACGTTGACTATATGGCAACAATATTTGTATGTATGTGTGTCATGAGAGCATACCAGCTTGATGAAGACCCCCCTGCCATACCAGGCATGTAGAGGCTTGTTGCCGGCAGAGTGCCGGTCTGCACAGAGTTCTGGCTGCCGTACGTCACCCCGGAGAACGCGGGCTCGGGGTACGTGTACGTCCCAGAGTAGGAGCTCTCCGCGGCGGCGGGGTCGGAATCGATCCCCATGTTGTCCTTGAACTCAAAGTCGTCCACGTTGTTGGTGCCCGAAGACCCGGAAGCGCCCGAGGTCGACGCGAAGGTGGACACACCTTTGCCCACGATCTTGCCCAACCCTCCGAGGATGCTCGGTAGGAACATCGCGATCAGCACTGATTTGACGATCTGGGCCCCGATGAAGAAAGGGAGGAGGAGTTTCTTCAGAGCGAAGGCGACAAAACCGACACCGAACCCCGCGAGGAACGAGCTCTTCCCCACCACTTCTGTTTGAAAAAAAAAAAAAAAANATTATTATTATTATTATTATTATTAGCACCGCGTCTTACTACCCGTTCGGTTTATACGCACTTACGCTAATGTGTAATGCTAGGGTGATTGTGAGATGAAATGGAGGACCTACAGTTTAACGTGGAATCCGAACCACGGTGGAGGCCTGGCATTCCCCACATTCACAAGATGTCTTGTCAGAGGTGAAGGAAGGGTTTGGTTTTCAGATAAATCTGTGCCGGGGCCGAGGATTGAACCCCGGCTGCCAACACAGAAGTTTGACACCTTACCCTTAGACCACCAGGTCACCGGGTTACTCTTGATAAAATGTCGACACTCTTATATGTATTATTAATAAATTATATTATAGTAAATTGTTCACTCTTTTAATAATTAGATACAAAAAAACTCACATGTGCTAAAGAATCAAACTTATTTATTCTGGTTCAGTTTAATGGTGATGGGAATATTGTGGGTTTGGATCCTAGCCAGGATATGAGGATGCTTTTATTGAAATAGGTTACCACTGTTTTATGATGCAAATGGGAATACATTTCCTCTATATTCTACCTCCATTAAAGAAAATATTCAGATAGTCTAGTTGGGATGAAGACACAGTGCACAAACGAATATGTCCGAGAAAAGTAATTATAAAAAATAGAAGAGGCATAAAGGATTTATGAAAGTTATAAATATAGCTAGGTAAATTATTTAATGATATAAATAATTTTTAGATTGATAATCAACGAAATAAATACTATACAAATCCCGTATATTTGTGCATTGTTTATTTTTCGCTGCTCGGGAAAGATATGTTTAGGGTAAAAGGGTGAAAAGTAAATCTAGCCAATTTTAAAAAAAAGTGTAAATAAAGTTAAGAAGAACATACAGAATAAAAGGAATTAAAATAATATAAAAATGCTAAAAAGGTTGAAAGAGGGTAGAAGTAGTAAGTAAATAAAAGAGTAAATGTATTCAACATTTTTAAAATTCTGGGGATCAGGTGCACATGTTTGTGTACGAGGTCTGCTAATATTTAGAATCTCATAACCCAGCATGCGGTATTTATCACGCAACACCCATGACAGACACAAACTCTTCAATTTATAAATACAGATAGCTGTTATTATTGAAACTATTTTCTGAAGATGCCTCCAATAATTTTAGAGAAAATTTTTTTGTGGAAACTTTCAATGAAATAAATGGGTCTAGCTTAAAAATATTAAAATGTAAGATTGAGTGAATGATTTTGCCATAATTATATTAATTATAATATAAATGGTTTATTAAATCTCCACTTATGTTATGATATGGTCAAATATAATTCAAACAAATCTCAAATGAATAAAATCACATAATATAAGCAAAAAAATGCCTGCATGGCTTTCCAACATATATAGGGGTAATTGTAAGATAGAATTCAACAAAAATAATATAAATGTATCATATTAAGAGTAGCTAACTCTAAACCCTCTGTACATTAGAGGAAAAGGTTTTAAATTAATAATTAATAGTGGTGTTGCATGTGTTTTGCCTGCAAATAGAAATGAATATCAAGCGCTTAATAGAATAAAAATTAACAATTATTGTGTCACTCAATTTAAAAAAAACATTAAATAAACACAATTTTATCTTTATCAAATGTCTTAGCAACAAATTATCATGTAATATTAATATATTAAGACATATATTATTTTAAGTCCTTGTAAACATTATATACCACGTCTTTCTAACCGTCAGAGCTATATGCTATGTTTGAATAAATGATATATATTCAAAACCAAATTGCTATATTAGGCTAAAGCAAGTTTGGTGCATAAATGTGGGGTGAAAGGAAGCACAAAATAAGGCCATATAGTTGAGTTTATTTTACAACAAAACAGTTCTATGAGCAAAATGAATATACTATTACCGTAATAGATATGTTTAATATTTACTTACTTACACCTTGATACTAGGAAATATTTAGTTAGTTTGCAAAATTAAAAAAGTCCGTATGATCTCACATTGTGAGCTGTTACCATCCAGTCCACCTCATTAACACCTATCTAAATCTTTATCTGGTTCTATCCAGTCCACCTGATTAACATCTATCTAAATCTTGAGCTGTTTATATCCAGTCCACCTCATTAAATACTATCTAAATCTTGAGCTGTTTATATCCAGTCCACCTCATTAACCCCTATCTCAATCTTGAGCTGTTTCTATCCAGTCCACCTGATTAACATCTATCTAAATCTTGAGCTGTTTATATTCAGTCCACCTCATTAACCCCTATCTCAATCTTGAGCTGTTTATATCCAGTCCACCTCATTAACATCTATCTAAATCTTGAGCTAGTTCTATCCTGTCCACATCATTAAAATCTATCAAAATTTTGAGCTGTTTATATCCAGTCCACCTCATTAACATCTATCTAAATCTTGAGCTAGTTCTATCCTGTCCACCTCATTAAAATCTATCTAAATCTTGAGCTGTTTATATCCAGTCCACCTCCTTAAAATCTATCTAAATCTTGAGCTGTTTATATCCAGTCCACCTCATTAACATCTATCTAAATCTTGAGCTAGTTCTATCCTGTCCACCTCATTAAAATCTATCTAAATCTTGAGCTAGTTCTATCCAGTCCACCTGATTAACATCTATCTAAATCTTGAGCTGTTTCTATCCAGTCCACCTCATTAACCCCTATCTCAATCTTGTGCTGGTTCTATCCTGTCCACCTCATTAACATCTATCTAAATCTTGAGCTGTTTCTATCCAGTCCACCTCATTAACACCTATCTAAATCTTGAGCTGTTTATATCCAGTCCACCTCATTAATCCCTATCTCAATCTTGAGCTGTTTCTATCCAGTCCACCTCATTAACCCCTATCTCAATCTTGAGCTGGTTCTATCCTGTCCACCTCATTAAAATCTATCTAAATCTTGAGCTGTTTATATCCAGTCCACCTCATTAACATCTATATAAATCTTGAGCTGTTTCTATCCAGTCCACCTGATTAACATCTATCTCAATCTTGAGCTGTTTCTATCCAGTCCACCTCATTAAAATCTATCTAAATCTTGAGCTAGTTCTATCCTGTCCACCATCAATCTTGAGCTGTTTATATCCAGTCCACCTCATTAACATATATCTAAATCTTGAGCTGTTTATATCCAGTCCACCTGATTTACATCTATCTAAATATTTATCTGGTTCTATCCTGTCCACCTCATTAACCCCTATCTCAACCTTGAGCTGTTAATATCCAGTCCACCTCATTAACATCTATCTAAATCTGGAGCTGGTTCTATCCAGTCCACCTGATTAACATCTATCTCAATCTTGAGCTGTTTATATCCAGTCCACCTGATTAACATCTATCTCAATCTTGAGCTGTTAATATCCAGTCCACCTCATTAACATATATCTAAATCTTGAGCTGTTTATATCCAGTCCACCTCATTAACATCTATCTAAATATTTATCTGGTTCTATCCTGTCCACCTCATTAACCCCTATCTCAATCTTGAGCTGTTTATATACTGTCCACCTGATTATCATCTATCTAAATCTTGAGCTGTTAATATCCAGTCCACCTCATTAACATCTATCTAAATCTTGAGCTGTTTATATCCAGTCCGCCTGATTAACATCTAACTAAATCTTGAGCTAGTTCTATCCAGTCCACCTCATTAACATCTATCTAAATCTTGAGCTGTTAATATCCAGTCCACCTCATTAACATCTATCTAAGTCTTGAGCTGTTGATATCCAGTCCACCTCATTAACATCTATCTAAATCTTGAGCTAGTTCTATCCAGTCCCCCTCATTAACATCTATCTAAATCTTGAGCTGTTTATATCCAGTCCACCTCATTAACATATATCTAAATCTTCAGCTAGTTCTATCCTGTCCACCTCATTAAAATCTATCTAAATCTTGATCTGTTTATATCCAGTCCACCTCATTAAAATCTATCTAAATCTTGAGCTGTTTATATCCAGTCCACCTCATTAACATCTATCTAAATCTTGAGCTAGTTCTATCCTACTGTTTATATCCAGTCCACCTCATTAACATCTATCTAAATCTTGAGCTGTTAATATCCAGTCCACCTCATTAACATCTATCTCAATCTTGAGCTGGTTCTATCAAGTCAACCTCACTGCACTCTATTATTCACAGGTTCACTCTAATGTTAGTCTTCTATCTGCATCAAGTTCTATCCTCTGGTCTCTTCCCATTGGATTTGCCAGTAACTACCATAATCAATGTTGTAGATTCTCCCAATTGCGCTGCATGTACTGCCCACCGTAATTTGCCAGATGTGATTACCCTATCTTATGTTAATTCTATTTTCATTTTATACATTTACTTGTACAACATAATTCTTAAATTAATAACTTGGCATTGGAAAATTTAAACAACACTATTTTTATTAAATTAAAAAGTTTCTATTGAAATGCAACTAAGCCTTTTACAAATTTATGAAAAACATGAGTCTAATTAAACCAAATGTTACTACCGAAGATTTTTTTTTAATTATTACTATTCAAATTGGAAATATATTAACCTTATCTTGTGTTTATTCCGGCCCGACCATTGATACATACAGCATGTATTCCTAGATTAAATAAATCATACACACCTCAGAAATATTATCTTTCTTTATTCTGAAAATAGAGACTTTAACTAAGCATTATTATAGTTTGTGAAACGATGTATAATAGTTTGTACCAAATACACTTCGCCAAAAAGAATAAATTAAATAACCCACACTGTTAAACAAACAAACAATTAGAAAATAAGAACAGCTCTTTCTGTCCACCAAATAAAATAACAATTAATTTAACATTTCAATGACCTTGGTAAAAAATGTTATCGTTTGGACTAGAAACTATTGATTTAATAAAAATAGATTTCAAATAAAATACTTTATTTTTATTAGTTCTTCAACTTTGAAATGATAAGATGTTACATTCCTCAAATAGTGTCGTAGATGCGTTCAAAATTGGAAATTTGTGGTTATGTCAGGTACCATTAATGTCATTTTCTTAGGAAAGTGAGATTTGAAATTTTATTTGTAAAGCTTAACAGTGTCTAGATACAAATTTAGTCGTAATCATTAGAATGGATATTGAGATTTTCTCTTAGTCTTGTTATTTTTACACGTACAGTATATTAAATTAAGTGTATAACAGTTTTGCTATATATATATATATATTTTTTTTTCTAAGCACCGCGTCTTACTACTCGTTCAGGTTACACGCTAAGTACTAATTACGCAAATGTGTTAGGTATTGGTATGGTTGAATATATAGGAAGTGAAGCTGCATTTGATCGGAGGAAGAATGGAAAGCCATTTAGTAAAAAGGACCCACAGTTCATCCAAGTGAGATTCGAACCTTGATCTCCTTGTCCTCGAATGAATGTTTATTTTAAACTAGATAAAATTAATATATAACCTATATATCATATAGGGCTTTAATATAGCATATAAACTATGATCATTTAACCTATATATGTATGGCATAATAGCAAGACTATATTAATGTATGTAGTAGTTGACCTGGCGGTCTAGGGGTAGGGTGTCAGACTTCTATGCTGGCAGCCGGGGTTCAATCCTCGGTCCCGGCACAGATTTATCTGATTACCAAAACCCTTCCTTCACCTCTGACAATACATCTTGTGAATGTGGGGAATGCCAGGCCTCCGCCATTGTTCGGATTCCACTTTAAACTGTAGGTCCTTCATTTCATCTCGCAATCACCCTACCATTACACATTAGCGTAAGTGCGTATAAGCCGAACGGGTAGTAAGACGCGGTGCTAATAATAATATATTAATGTAATTTATGTTTTTGGTTGTTTAAGGTTGATACAAATATATTGTATAATAATCTTATGTTCGACCTGAGAGTCAAAACGAGGAGCTTTGACCTTTGACTTGATGTTAGAATACTGTGACCCCAGATATATCTTGTAATATCTTGTGCCTGTATTCATTTGTCACACATTAAAGTACAGTATATTTTCTAATGGGACCGTGACTGTGTTATTTGGAGTTATCTTACAAACAACCCTAATTATTGGCTGTTAATATTTTATAAACTTCTATATTTTCACATCAGTTTCAAAAGTAGATTATGTCATTTTAGTATATATATAAAATATTAAGATTTATATTTATTGGACTATTAGAAATGTTTAAAGATTTTTTTTAGCTTGATTTTATTTAAAACATCCAACACTATCCCTTTCTTAATCTTAAGTATTATGTTATTAAATATTATATAAAACCATAATATAGCTCCACATTTTTTAAATAATCTCAAATATGTTATCAGATTTCATTTTTAGTAAGACTGCCTTTGATAAAATGTCCAATATATATATATATATATATATATATATATATATATATACACCTTTTATATATTATATGAAAGGAAAGTATATATATATACCTTTTATATATTATATGAAAGGAAAGTACATTTTCCCGTTGGTTTTAATGAGAAAGATAGTATTTAGCTTTACATAATATATTACTCAACTTTCCTCACAATACATTTTATGTTTAACTTTTACAATTAAGCATACTTAGTTCTTTCTTGTTCTAAACATAAATTGTCAGTTCACCACGGATAAGGAGCTATCTTTAAACTACCAAAATATTACAAAGTCTGAAATGAACCAAAATACCTTTTTCAGGTGAACTAATGGTGAACTCAAATTTACGTAGGAATTTTACCAACCTTGGGCCAGTTTCATAGTCAAATTTAGTACGCCTTAAGTGCGGCGCTACACTAAGTACATGACGACACCTACCTAAACTCGAATGGAATGGGCCAGTTTCCTATGCGAGAACGGGCCATTCCATTCTGGTTTAGGTAGGTGTCGTCTTGTATTTAGTGTAGCGCCGCACTTGAGGCGTACTAAACTTGACTATGAAAACTGGCCCTAAAACTAAAATAAAATGAAATAAGTCAAGCTTAAATAGCAAACATGTTAAATAAAGAGACAGGTTGAATCTTAATCACATCTTTTATTATCATCAATATTTAATGTAAAAGTTAAATTTTAAATTTTAAACTATAAATATTCTAATGTAATTGAATTGTGATATTCCAAAACACATTTTCATATTATTTTGAAGCCTTTTTATTGGCCTAATTCTGCAAAACATTAATTGCCAGGCTGTGAAAACTCTAAGTAGTAGAGAACTGGTAGATTAATAAGCTATATTTAATTGAATTATGTTGTCGCATTATCTTATAATTAATAAAAAGCTTACTCAATAATATAATTACTAAATAATCTTCATTTTTTAAAGTATTAATAAAACCGAATGCCATTATCTTGTAAGTTCAAAATATACTTTACTGATAAGTATTTCGGTCAACCTAGTCTTAATTAAATTGAAAATCTATTTCTTTTCTCTAGTATTCAAATGCTTAATTTTTCGGTGAAACCATATATGGGTTTAATCAGTTAGCTCGCATGCATTGTTCTTAAAGGAAATGACGATAAAAGAGGAATGGAGAATAGGCTGAGGATGGGTGGGCAACAATATGCTAGTATAGTATCGACTCATCAACAGTGCTGACGGCCCAATCCACCATAGAGGAGGAGTGGGCAACAAATATGCTAGTATAGTATCGACTCATCAATAGTGCTGACGGTCCAATCCACCATAGACGTTGACAAAATTGCCTTTTATCAAAATATAATTTTTCTTAAATTTTACAGACGTGAAAGTATATAGTTTTCTTATGTCTCTTTGATCTAAATAATTCAAGAATTTCTATTCTCTATATTTATGACAGTGCTGCTATAATTTCTTAGCACCTTGTCTTACTACTCGTTCGGGTTTTACGCGTGTACTTTATTTTAGCATATCATCTTACAACATATTCGAATTATACGCATATGTGCTAATTACTCGAATGGGCTAGGAATGAGTAAGGTTGAGTTTGGAGGAAGTGTACCCGCATTTGCGTGAAGAGTGATAAACCATTTTATTAAGCAACTCTCAGTACACCCGACCAGGATTTTAGTACCCACTCTCCCTGTCAGAGGCAGTCTAGTCTAACTAACGCCTTAGACCATGCAGCCTACCAAGCAACTGCATTCACTAACTACACTAATGGGTTTTTGGATGAGAAAGGCTGAATTTAGAGGAAGTGTATCAACATTTACTTGAAAGAAGAGTTGAAAACTGCCTATTAAATACCACCCTCGGTACACCCGACTGGGAATCTAAATTTGATCTCCCTGTTATTTTCAGTCTTGGCTATTGTGAGAGTGACGCCTTAGACACTGTGACCACTGAAGTGTGTGCTATGCTATAAAGTATTGTGTATGCTTCATCCAGCACTTTATAAGGGCATCTTTAACAAGATAATCGGTGACCTGGTGGTCTAGTGGTAAGGTGTCAGACTTCTGTGCTGGTGGCCGGGGATCAATCCTCGGTCCCGGCACAGATTTATCTGATTACCAAACCCTTCCTTCACCTCTGACAAGACATCTTGTGAATGTGTGGAATGCCAGGCCTCCACCGTGGTTCGGATCCCACGTTAAACTGTAGGTCCTCCATTTCATCTCACAATCACCCTACCATTACACATTAGGGTAAGTGCGTATAACCCAAACGGGTTGTAAGACGCGGTGCTAATAATAATAATAATAATA